>APFE030213303.1:0-29938 GCA_000404065.3 Pinus taeda | reverse complement strand
TTTGGAATGTGAAGGGTTTTCCATTGTTTCTCAACAATAAATAGGCCTTCGAGCCTCATTGTAACACAGTTCAGAACATTTCAGAGGCATGTAGCCACACATCTTTTCTCAGAGATAAGCTACCATCGCCCTAGCTGGTTTATTTCCATTTCTGGTTGTAAGCATATTTTAGTATTTCCATTACTGAAATGAAGTATTATTTCTGCTGCATCTTTGTGTATATGGTTATCTCTGTAATTTGTTGTGTTCCTATTTAAATCCGGATCACCTATTTTCAAACATACATTCATAACAAGTGGAAGAGGGACCACATGGTTAGCTCAGGTGGAGGAGATAATGACACATCGAGTTATCTAGTGACTGCAAGGGGTTTTTGGTTTCCAGCTGAGGTTTAACTAGGAGAAAAAATTTCTCCTATATACACTACCCACAGGTGGTGGGTAACATCTAGCTCTAACTGGGACATGATCTCTCAGAGAGGTGCATGAAGCTACTCAGGGAGGTCATGAAAACACGCAATATCTTGGTACTGCAGACCTATTACCTACGCATATCAAAGACAAAGCACACAGGGTAGCATGTTTTTGTGGTGTCTTATGATCACCTATGCCTAGTATTAGGATATAAAAAATTCAATGAGAAATTAAAATGCAAATTTAATCTAAATGCAACTAATATATCGTGAGAATATCATATGATGTTAGTTCTAATGAGAAAATGAGTAGGAAATGCATCCTTCCTAACATGCATATAGTACAATGTTAATACTAAGTGTAATCATAAAGCCAATGCAACCAACATTTCATCATATCAATAGACATATGCCTACCAATATGATTACTCATGTAGCAAGTCATAAAGAGAATGTTGACACAATCACAAAGAGGATGAAGAGGGTGGGAGCTGGGAAAATATGATCTCCATTTGAGGTAACAAGAATACCTAGGAAAATAAATCAATGTAGAAGTGTCGGGCTTTCCCTCTAACTACACAATGGTGGAATGAATGATCATTGTCAATAACTCCCTATCACAATCATTTCTCATAGTATTATGCTTTGTGGATGCCATAAGGTCATGATGGGAGGGGAACGAAGGGTGAGGGAAGGAAGGAGTGCAACAAATAGGTTACTCAAGGCGATAGTCGTCTTCACAACCCTGAGGGCATGAGGGGGAAGGAGGGATGCATTTAGTGGATGGTTCTTCATCAACATCATGCTAGGGAAGTGAAAGGGACCATGGTCATTAGAGATCATACTAAAAGGGGTGGGGGAAACACTTGTGGAAGACTCAAGATGAGGGGTGAGGGAATCACTTGTGGAATACTTAAGATGATGAACGGGAGAAAAGGGAAAAGGGGAGAGTGAAGCCTCACATTCAATGAGATTTTCCTTCTCAAAAACATAATTTAAAGGCTCAAGTGATTTTAATATTGAATCACAATGAGGATAAGTGAGAGCTTTGTCCATGCCATCATTATTAGTATCAAATATTGGGTATTTCCTAAAAGGAGAATTTCTTACTTCCAATTTCCCCTCTTCATGCAAGGGAAAATAATTCTCCTTCCCAAGGGTATCAATAGACATGTCATCATAAATAATTCCCAGGATAAATGGAAGAACAATCTCAACATCATCCTCCTTGTCAGTATCATAAATGGGAGAAAGATCAAATTGAGGATCCACAATTTCCCATTTCCCCTTTTCAATGCAAAAGTAATCTTAAATGTAATCTTCCAAGGGGCTAATGGGATCACCTTTCCCAAGGTTCTCAAAAGGAGAGTTGTCGGGATACCCTTGAGAAAGGTAAGATCAACCTCAACTTCACTTTCCATAGCCTCATTTTCCCCAACACATATGTCCTAAAAATCATCCTTTTCATCATGTGGACTCAAGGGTGACTCATCCTTTTGATTATTATTTAGGTCCCCAAGGTAGCCAAGGTCCTCTCCAACTTCATTAGATTGATTCCACTCATTCATATATGCCTTGCTTTGATGATGATCCTTCACACTTGAACTTTCTTCAATGTCACCTTGATCATCCAATTGATTACCCTTTGTGGGGATTTTGTGACTGATTGTAATATTTGTCATTGATTAGGTTAGTCAAAATATTAAAACCACATGTTAGTCCAGTAAAGTCAAGGAGATGACTAGGATCCTTCTCATAGGCACACCCCATGATGTAGAGTTTCTTTTGTGTTGACCTATGAAACCTGAGCATGAATTCCTTATCCATATCCTCCAATAAATCTTGATAAAATTCAACATATTTATCCACATCCCTTTGTATTTCTTGAATGTCTTGGTCATTGAGTTTTGCAAATGTAGGACCAAGTTTAATCTCTCTTTTACAATAGTCCTTTTCTCATGATTTTTCATATTAGGCTTAAAATGGTGTCAGTAGGGTGAATTAAAGTGCCTTGATATATGCTTGCTTCACCCTACAAGAATTAAATTTGAAGCTCAATGAAGAACTATGGTTTCTTTCTTCCAATAGAGTCTCCAATAATGATATGTCAATGTGTCGTATGGGGCACAAAACACACGTTTCATGTCCTTGGAAATGATGCCAAAACGTTATCGCTCAAACTAACAGGGGTCCTAGGAGGGGATCCTATAGGTAAACTACTGGGTCAAGGGTCAACAATGGGGCGATACCCTAATGTTGCCTTAGTTAAGGATCCCTTCTCTTTACAGAATTTCACTGATGGGAGGAGACCCGACATAAGAGGAATCACAATGACAAATGGATCAATGATCGTATAAGGAGTGATTCCTAAAGACTATTCACAAGAGAGACTCAATTAAATCACTTACTTGCTTGAGAAGAAAGGTGTTGGGATCTCTAAGAAGGGGGATGAGAATACCTTGGCCTAGGGTTGGATGATATGCCTTGATAAGGGGCTTCCTAGACTTAATGGCCCTTATGGAGAAATGGATTATATGTAGTCCTTGTGGAATTGAGTTATGAATTTGAGGGACCACAAAGAACCCAGTGGACCCAAACTAGGTCAAGGGTATGAAGTTGATCGACCAAATAGGGGATTGACCTAATTAGGGAAGAGAATAGGTCCTAGGAACAAAGAACTAATTTTATTTTTAAATTTGAATGCAATGATCCAGGTGAGGACACCAACCCAAGATACTTATGGAGAGAAATGATCCTCGAGCTAGGGCTTGCGATATCTCAGGACTCCATCATCTGATTCTGCTCAAATTTGCAGGACCCCTTGAGAAGACCCCAATGTAGTAGTGGACCAATTTTCAAGGTTTCTAGATGGCTACAAAATATTTTGTGTGATGCCTTATGAGTCCTTCCGAGTTAGACCTAGAATTGGGGAAAGTGAAGAAAAGAGATGGAAATTTTACCACCAAAGGGATACAAAGATCATTGCCTTATTACTTGGGTGAGATGGAGTCAAGATACACATAGATCAAGAATTGCGTGTATTGAGGAGCCCTAATTCATCTTTGATAGCATCTCCAAGGGCAACAAATAGGTCAATAGGGATTTATACTTCAAATTTGTCAAAGAGATGAAGTTTCGAGGCCTTTCAACCTAAGAGGTGCCTCTAGAAACATTCACCCACTCTCTTCAAGTACAACGCATGCGTTAAATCACTTATTCAAGGTTCCCATAAAAAATTCACATTTAATTTATCCCATACAAGAGTAATGATAATCATAACATGTAGTGAACCAGTAAAATAACAAGAATAACATCAAAATTCAACTTATATGAGAGAGAGATTATATCCATTCATCAACTTTTCATTAGAAAGAAGCTCCAAATACAATAGCGAAAATCCAAACATCATAGTACATTAATAAAACTCCAAACGTTTACAACAAAAAGTGCAAAAATCTCCCAAGAGATACTAATCTAATCCAAGTGATGATGAGAGAATGAATCACCTCTCGTCTATTTATATAATCTCTAATGAGTTTAATTTGCCTAATTTGGCCTAATTGAGCCCTAAATAATAAAATAATGTGGAATAATAACATCCCTTTGTGATAATCCCACCAAGATAGCTCAATAACATAAGAGTAAACCTCTCAAGAGGGTAGAATGATCAATAAAGTGAGCCGTTGGGAATTCTAGTAGGCTTAATGAAGTCCAATGGGTTCCATGATGTAAAAATGGACTTCAAACATAGTGGACGAGGGATGCCATTATGTAAAAATGGACTCCAAACATAGTGGACAAGGCATTGGACCCTTTTTTTCCAAGCAAGAACCCTTGGTAATCCCAAGTGGGTGTGGGGGCACTAAGACATCCTCATGAGTCTCCAAGTGGATAAAAAATGCCTATATACTGTTTGAAACGGCTAGAATGATGAGATAACCCCTCTTATACTGGAGGAAACATCCTATGGACCTTAGAACATCTACCAAGTGTATGGTGGAAGTGTGGAGCTGATTGGGCATGGTGAACTAGGTGCATCATCCTCATCCAAAAGGTGGAACACAAAAAATCAATGAGAAGGTTTGGGGATCCATGTAGTACTTTCTACTATGGTGGAGGCCAATGGCTCCCAACGCTCACCATACAAGTGCCAATGTAGCCCCGTGGAGGGATAGGACCCCATATAGGGAGACCAATCCTAAAATGGAGATCCACCTGCAGTGCTACACAATATCCATTGCATCCCCTTGCCTTCCAATACAAGAAATCTTTAGAATAATCAAGTAAAAGAGATTACAAAACATGGAATAAATGAGGCACTTCATGGTGGCATTGCCTTCCATAGTGGTCTTTGGCATGTACAAGTGTCTCCTATTAGGTGGTTTCAACCTTTAATGGGAGTGACATGTCCATGGTACATCCCTCGAGTGGCAGGGAGAAAATGATATAGTAATGAAACAGAGTGGGGATCAGGGGAATCATCCAAACCACATGTCATGGTAAAAGGGTAGCTATAATGAGGGAAGACTACACTTGGGTATATGAGTGTAGGAGGGAGAAAATTGTGGTACAAGAGTTACCCCAACCTTCATTTTTCCACCCTTTTTCATATGCCTTTTCCTTTGATTTATTTTTCTTCATAACTTCTCGAGGCTATAGGGGAAGAGCATGAAGTGTAGTATATGACAGTGGCTACCCCCTTAAGGTGGGGCGACTCATTTCTCACCAGGGGTTGGGACAGTCATGGGTTCCTTAAGGCCCATAGGAACCATGGTGATGGCCATGGGTAAGGGGTAGAGCTCATGTTTGGCCTTTTCACACGTGCTAAATTTGTATGTCCTAACCATCTTTTACATTTTGTGGTAAATTTCCTGTTGATATTAGCCAACTTACGATTTTTCTTTTCTTTTTAGCTTCATCAACCTTCGGGGCATCGTTCCAAGATCGACCCAAGGTGTGGACAAGGGGGGGGGGGGCTTAACCATATGTGGACCCAGTGGAAACACGTGGACCTGGATGTGAAAATAGATAAATGGGACTAAAATGAGTGTAATGGGAGTGATGTAAGTGGAATTAGGAAGCGACACCACATAACCAAAATCAAGATTTCCCATGCAGTTCCAACCCAAAACTCAAATGGTTTGTAAAGAATATCCCATTGGACCAGGATACAAGGGTAACTACAAAATCAGGAAGTGTATACAAGAATAAAAACTTTACCTACTCTTTCCAATAAATCCCCCACCATTCATGCCTAAAAGTACCCATGACAAGTAAGGAAAATTACTCAAGTATACCAATGAAAATTCATACCTTTGGGGTCTGGAGGCCCACCTTCAAACATACATTCATAATAAGTGGGTGAGGGACCACATGGCTAGCTCAGGTGACATAGATAATGGCACATTGAGTTATTTGGTGGTTGCAAGGGGCTGCTAGCTGTCGGTTGAGGACCATCTAGGAGAAAAATGTTCTCCTATATACACTACCTATAGGTGTTGGGTAGCATACATTATATATATTAAGAAAAGGTTTTGAACATACATACAAATTTGTTGTTATACATTTTTCTTAATCCCTCTTGGATTTTCCAATAGTGAAATTTAAATTGGCACATGGAAAAACATCTTTTGAAAGTATTTTTTTTCCGCTTGTAGAAGTAAAATGCATGCTATAGAAAATCCATGAGGAATCAAGAAAAATTGTATAACAAAAAGGTTTTAGATCCTTTCAATACCTTCCTTTTGGTGTAAAGAGAACCCAAAACAAAGTTCAAAATCAAAAGCTATGGCACAAATCCAAAAGGTTATCTTTTTTTCTTAAACATGATACATTTTAGGTGTGGTAATTTCTTCTAGTATGGCCTATTAACAAATTATAAAGATAGTCATAATGATTGGTCAGTGTTCGATCTTAAGGATGACAAGGAAGTGGGATTTGATCTACTTATGTGTGCACAAGGAATGTAGTGCAAGCCTCACATATTTAAACACTACATCTAGTAACCCACATGGAAACCTCATGGGCCAGACACCCTTGTGGGAATTGAACCTTGGTCATCAATTAAAAACTCCTCATTCCTCACTAGTGTTTCAATTTGAGATACACGGGAATGGAATTTTCTCCACTTATGCATACATTAGCCACAAGATCATTTAATGAAACCTCTTTAGGTTCAATAACACATTCAACCACTGCCTTAAGATGACCCCATGACTTAGGAACAACCTTCATGTGAATTGACCCTTACACTCGAGTAAACAACTCCTCACTCTTCACCAATAAATCAACCACTTTTGAATTTATATTGTTTACATTGAAAATCAATTTGGTGTTGGGGTTAATCTAAATATCTTATCCAACCTAAGATTTATGTTTCACTTTGATGAGAAATTACACACATTTCTTCTTTTCTTTTATTTTAAATAAGAATTGGGAATTATATATAAATAAAAGAGGTTGTATCAAATGCTTATAATAGAGGTGTGCAAAATTAGCTTCCTACCAAAGAATAGTGTTTCAAAATTCCAACCATGTATGTGTAGATAAGTCTATCTTCCAATATTTCCCAATATAACAATATACACATATTCCTAGTTGCAAAGAGATAGTGGAAATATCTAAAATTTTAACTACTTATCAAAAAAAATCTCATTGTGCATCACAAGTTGGGTAAAAATTTGATTGTATATGTCACTCAAGATGAGGAGGAGGAGGAAACATGTGAATTTTTTAGCCAAAGCAAGAGATATGAAGCCCAATCTAAACCCAATAAATATTAATATTGAGTTCCGTAGTCCCATCCCACAAACAAGTTGATAATCAAAACACCCCACTCAATGACAGAGAACAAAGTTGCTAAACCCAAGTCAAAGCGATGATTGATACCTGAATGCAAATAATTGTTCCCAAAAAAGGATTGTGGTTTTGGGATGGGCAATGTTAGAACAAACAACAAGGAAGATATTATGATTACCTCCTCCTAAGGAAGGGACACAATCCTCAATATTTGAACTGATGAACAAAGGGATAGGTGTTAGAAGTGATAATTCATGTGGAATTATCATTGTAGATTTGGACAGTGCCCAATGATTTTAAGCTAGGTATATTGAGCTGAGGAGGATCTACATAATCCCACTATGATGCTTGAATACAAATGCTTATTACTCATATTACTCATTAGAGTAAGTGGGAGATAGAGTAAGCATGATTTAGTAGTTGGGGAGTCTTATCAAAGGCATCCTTGCTACGTGTGTGGTTATTGCACCATTTTTTCATGTCCTTTTATGAATTCTCATTCCTATTATTTGCATGTGGCATTCAATAGTTTCTTAAGGTTGGATATATTTTCTTTTTCCTTTACTCTAAGAATCCCAATCACCTTTACCCTTCTTGTGTTTTAAATGTTTTTTTATTGTAAACTCTTTTTTAACTAATTTTTCAATCTTGATTACATAAAAATAAGTGACTCTACAAAGAGCTCTTTGATCCAGATTTAAACAGGAACACAACAAAATATAGAGATAACCATATACAAAAATATTCAGTGGAAATAATACTTCATTTCATTAATGTAAAATACTGAAATATGCTTACAAACAGAAATGGAAATAAACCAGCTAGGGCAATGGTAGCTTATATCTGAGAAGAGATGTGGTGGATACATGCCTCTAAATTGTGTTACAATGAGGCTCGAAGGCCTATTTATTGTTGAGAAATAATGAAAATCCCTTCACATCCCAAAACCTAACCCTCGAAGATGAAACGCCAAATTGTGGGCCCCGTTTGGATAAATTGGTACATCAATTTCTCGAGGTCGTAACTTTGGCATACGATCTCCATTTGACGCATACAATAACTCATTAGAAAGATCCATCCAAGCACTACAACTTTTGGAAAGGCAACATCGGCCCATGGACCCATGTAGCCCCCAGATTTCCCAAAAAAAGTCGTTTAGGGCCTTAAAACAACTTCGGAAGTTCAGGACCCGAGAAACTGCTAAAAATAGTAAACTGTGCTACAATTTACGAAATTGAAAAAAACTGAAAGAGACAGTTGTAGGTGTCCAAATGGGATAGGTGGGTGGCCACCAACATCCACCTGGATCACTCTTCAAAAACTTCATTTCTATTTGAATATACCTTTTTATACCCTAAAATGTAATATAACAAAATGTCTTTTGGAGCCCCTAATAGTTATTTTTGTACATAGGGTGTCACTTGGCGTTAATGTATTCTGAAGCAATGTGGTCTTTACCTTGGTGTAAAATTTTCCATCTCATGTACTTGTCCTCATGGTTTCCAATAGGTAAGTACTCCTTACGGGTGTTAAAAATTCCACCTAAGTGTGCTCTATTGCATATAGTTCAAAATCTTTAGCATGTTGCACATAGTAAGTATCCCACCAATCTTGCACATAGGTAAGGGCCTTTAAGATGCTACTGTAGTCTTCTCACTATTGGAAAAGTTAAAATAGAGAAATAACTCCCTAGAAAATTTAACCATCTAATTAAATCTTATACAATTATATTTCCTTAAATTAGAGAGACATCAAAATTAACTTGTACCTTGTTCTTTTCTTCATGGTAACTAGTGAATCAATGACTTCAGAGAATTCATCTAGGAAGGACTCGGGATCGAATTACATCGATTTCCACTATTCACCTCAATATCAAGATATTTAAATTTTCCTTCCCCTTCGGGCTTATAGGGATTACTCGTCACAATTTTCAACTTGTTCAAAGTTTTTGCCAAATATGATAACATGTCTTCGAAGAATAGAAATAGGGTCAAGAGGGAATTAAACCCATTGGATAACAATCGATCTCTTGTCCTTTGACAAAAATTAACTTGTACCTTAAGGGGTGATGTTGCTCCAAAATAAAGGTGCTTTCATCACTGTTGGGAGTCCTCAAAAGATCTAGGAAAATTATATATCATCTTGTTCATTTATAGCTCAAAAGCTATCTGAAGCAGTATCTTAATAGGATGTTTTTCTCGATTGTCTTATCTACTTCATTCACTATCGGAGATCACTTGTGTCTAGGAGGGTTGTCTTCACCAATATCACTTAAGTCAAGGCCCAAATCTTTGTACTTTGATCTCATTAAGGACACACACAGAGTATCAAAACATACCACCCTGTGAAAAAATGAATATTACAATGAAAACCAAATTCTATTAATGAATGAAATGATGAGAAACACTACAATATTAATGAATGAAATGATGAGAAACACTACAATATATGTAGAAACACAATATAAATAGAATAATGTTAGCTTATTTTGAAAAAGAAATGTGATAGATGCACTTAACCTCAAAAAGCCCAAACAAAAAAATGGGACTACATTTATAATAATGTTAAAAATCCTAAGAAACAAACTCCTAAATACAATAACCTTAATCTTAATATGGTTATAGTTAAGCTAAAACATTTAATTGGAAGAATTTGAATGGTTTGATAATAAAAAAATTATGACAAAAACTTATTATTGATTGAAACTCCATTTTAGATCTTCTTTATCTTATTCAAAAGAAGACTAACATTGAGTCAAATCCTTAACCATACCTATAAAAAAAAACCAAAAACAAAAAGATTATGTACCAAAAAAACATGAACCAGAAGCGACCGATATCAAGACTACTCTTTAGATAACCTTAAAAACACTTAAATTAAATGAACATATTCTTTATATTACTACTCTAAATTTATGTTACAACAATGATTATAAACTTTTGTCAACTATAAAACTAATTTTACAAAAATGTAAAAACCAAACCACATTTATTCATTTATTTTTATATCATTTGACATACTCACATATAATAGAGGGGTCAAATTTATACGTTGGAAACAAACATTTGAAAGGGATCTAATGAGAGATCACATCTCCTTTTAAATAACATCGAGATTGTGGATTGTATGCGAATCAAAGTTTGAAAGGACTTTTTTATTTTACATTTAAAAACAAATAAATTAAGAGATACATGTAAATTGATGATGATGATGATGGTTAACGTCCGCTGAGATTAAACATTGGTCTATCGAACTTAAAGAGACAAATTATTTATTTTGATTTAAGATTTTATTCCTATGCTCAAAAATCTTAGAGAGAAGCCTCCCGAGCTCATTATAATTTTGACATTGTAAAATGCTAGGAAGGTTAGTATTGTAACAAAGATTGTGAAACTGAGATCTAATGTGGTTGTACGCGGGGCACTCTAAGAGGAAGTAGTTTTCATCCTTGATGTTCCTATTTTCACATATACGGCAGATCCTTTCCATCCATGGCGTTTTAGGAACTGCCCAACGACCTGTTTCACTATGGAGCTCATGAGAATTCATTCTAATCTTTGCTATATTAATTTTCTTCTTTGAGCTAGTTAAAATAGAGAGATACTTTTGATCTTCTAGGGTGGGGTTGATGACCTTCTTATAATAACTTAATTTTCTTTTAGCCGCTGAATCTTTCTCACACCACATTTTCTTTGAACTTAGAAGTAACAATATCTTTAATGTTATTAATGTTTTGCAATGCATCATTCTCGTTGATCTCCCAATAGTTTAACCAGGTCCTTGTGTCTTTATGCCACCCTCGATTGAGCCTTAGGTGGTCTTGGCTGGAATTTAAAGCTAGCCTAGAAAGTCTATGATCGTCTATGTTATTGAGTTTGTGCTTGTACAACAGAAACCTAATCATAGCTAGGCTCTCAATAGCGGAAATACCTACTTCTCTAAGGAGAATAGGATAGGGTGTATTACTTTTAATTTTCAGGTTATAAGTTATAAAACACTTTTGGATTTGCTCAATCTTTCTCCATGATTCTCTGGAGATGCTGCAACTCCAAACCTCACAGCCATATAAGATAATAGGAGTGACTAAAGTTTCAAAGAGGAACTTCTTTTTATCCCACATTATGAGGTTTGCTGTTTTACAATTATTTTCAAGACCAAAATAAGCTTTCCACCCCCATTAATCCTTTTCTCAATGCTATGGTTCTAGTTGAGCTTGTGATGAATATCAATTCCTACGTACTTGTAAGAATACACTTCCTCCAAGTTATTATTGTCATACATAAAATTAGCGTAAGTGTCCTTCTTAGATTTGATAATCATAACTTTTGTTTTGTCAGTGTTAACTGTCACACCCATGGTAGAGCAGAAATCCTTAAGAAGCCTGAGTTGCTTATCAAGATCAGACGGGCACCTTGCTAAAAGAACAATATCATCAGCATAGAAAAGAAGGATGACGACTATCCCAACTAAGATCGTGCCATCGTGTATAAGGTAGAATAATGATTTATTATAAAATAATATTTTATAATTTAAAATATTATATTAATGGTTGATTAAAATATTTATAAAAATTTGTATTATTATTTTATTAACACTATATTATAGTATATATATATATATTATATATATATATATATATATAATTATATATAATATATATATATAAATATAAACTTAATTTTTAACTATCTAAATTGAATTAAATCAATTATTTTAGAGATTCCTTAAAATTTAGGATGCCCTTGTTTGTCTTCTTAAGTTAAATGTTCTTATAGTGTTTATTTTTATTTTATTTTTTGAAGAGAGGACTTAGTAGTGCTTTAATACTAAATTTATTTGGGGATTTCACAGTTTCCAGATAACCAATAGCTCCCAAGGTCATAATAGATTATATTTATTAAAAAAAATCAATTAAATTAAAATTCATTTTATATTTTAAAATATAATTATGAATATTATATAACACACACATCTATATATATATATTATTATATATATTTATTTTTTTAATGATAATATATTATTTATTTTTTATTTTTATATTTTTTAACAGTATTCTTCCATTCTTATAAATATTGAAATTTTATTTAATATATTTATCTCCTATATAGAAAGTATTTTTCAATTTCTTTTTGGGTGTTACAAAAGTGACAAGTTCTTTTGAAAATTGACCAATACCTAGTTACATTATGAACTAAATGAAAATTTATTGTGTTTTAATTTTAACAATACTTATTTTCTTCTTTACATTATATATCAAAATAAATATGAATAGAGTAATACTATAATATTTAATTTTTTAGATTAAAATAGATTGTATTTGTATTTTTCAAATGCCATATTAGTTATTTCATACATGTATAACTATTAAATAAAATATATGCTTTGCCACCATAATATTATATATCACAATACAACATTATATCATGATGATGATTAGCATCCACTAAGGCAAAGATATGGTTGGATTCATTTCTTGATGCTCAATGTGATCTTTCACTTCTTGAACATTTTTCTTTTTGATATGTCCTTCTATCTTGATAGTTTGAGGTGTGGTAATTCTGGCCAATGCATTACAAGATACGGTTGGATTCATTTCTTCTTTCTCGATGTAATCTTTCACTTCTTGAACCTTTTTCTTCTTGATATGTTCTTCTATCTTGAGAGTTTTAGGAGTGGTAATTCTTGCCAATGCTTTACAAGATATGGTCGGATTCATTTCTTCTTTCTCGGGGATTGGGTCCTGGTGCATATCCTCTTCATTTGATGTTTCTTGATCCTTTTCTTCCTCATCTTCATACTCTATGTAAAATAATTTCTTCTCAGCACACTTATGACCTTTAGTGCAGTTTCTATCACAATTGTAACAAAGCCCTTTTTCTCTTTTCTCTTCCAATTGTTGCGGTGTAACCCTTGTAGGCTGCGGAAGGCTAGGAGAAACAACACTTCCATTATTATATTTGTGAGGAGTAGACTTCCTTGTTGCCATAATTTTACTTTCCACTATGTAACAAAGCTCTTTTACTCTTTCTAATTGTTGTGGTGTTGCTCTAAAGAAGGTGTTGCTCTTTGTATCCTCATAAAGTGATATCATTTCCTCCATGAAAATTGACCACATAACAAGTTGTTTACGAGAACAAAGCCCTTTATACCATAAAAATTGATCCGGCTCTAAATATGAAGATGCAATACATACCTTTTGTAATAGTGGTACACCATGTAGATCAAAATATTGCTCCATCTTAAGTATCCAATTTATCGGATCCTTGCCATCAGACTTCCTCATGTGATCTTTTCTTGATTTTATGAGCTCAATCTTGAAACAACTATAACTCTATAATTTTGGTTCTTCCAGATCTGAAATTGCGATCTGAAGTAGCCCTCTGTGTCCTCTTTCCAATGCCACCAGCTAGATCCAAATTGGATTCTCCAAGGAAGAGTTATGCCAAATCTCCCACGGTGACTTGATTATAGACTAGTTCAGTAGAGCCAACTTGTACGACGTGCCATGTGTCATTGTTTCAACCTTTGGATCTGAAAAATGTATACAAGAAACTACAATCTGTCCTCGTTCTGTAACTTCTTACCAAATTTCAATCTGATGCTCAAAACAAAAGTTATGACTATTTTCCCCAGGTCACCTATTTGGAATGTAATTCAGGAGTCTACAAAAAGGCCAACTTCTGCAGATCATATCTCCGCAAATATAGCGCCAAAAGCTCTAAAATTCAGACCCAAGATTCAGACTGATTTCAACCCAAATGGGTTTTCTATTAGCATCTGAAACGTCGCAGAAAATTTTTTATAGCGCAAATTCCACGATGACCTGTTTGGAGCAGCGAAACCCTAGAATCCAAAGCTCTGATACCAAATATTATGAAACCAACTCACAAAAAGATAGAAAAGATAGATGAACGCCTTAGAAATAAGCCTCTTAGAGGGGGCAACCTCCTTTACATTACACAAATGAACAATTCTTGGATGATACAAATGACAAGACCTCCTTTCTATATATAGGAGTCTAAGGGGTCATAATATAATCAGAGCCAACATAAAAGTAATAATGTAAGGGCACAATAATAACAATAGTGGGCTTCTATGGGGCACAATAATAATAGTAGTGGGCTTTTATGGGGACTGCATGGGTACAACAATATAATAAGGGGGTTGTACTAATAACAATAAGGGTTACACTAGTAGTATAACGACCTAACAAATTTCTTATCCGAAGTTTTTACAGAAGTAAAAAGGGAGTTGAAAACATATTTTTGTAATTCTCTAAAAAGAGACCAGTCAACCAGATTATGGGCATATTAACTGAGTTTTAGGGAGCAACTTCGACAACCTCCATATTTTGAGGTAAAAGATCAAAAATAATAAGATTAGTACATATTTGTAACAAAAAATGCGCAACCAATTTCAAGAATAAAGGCAATCAATCCACAATCAGTGAATCAATTTCCAAATTTGAGGGGAATGTTGGCATTATGACATTGTTTTGGTGCTATGACACAGGTGTTGTCCTTGATGGCAACTCACTCAGATGACAGATCACAGTTCAAGATCACAGAATGAAGGAAAAATATGTATACACAGGTTCCCCTTGACCAAACCGCATATATGCGTGGGTTCACAGACCAAAAGGTGCGTATACATATACACACACTTTCACATAAGGAAAAGTGCGTACACGGTTGGAAAACTTTGTTTTGGCCCGTGGTATTTGGTCCTTGGTATTTTTACCCATGGTATTGGTCCAAGGTATCTTGTCCGAAGTATTGACCCCAGGTATTTGGTCCAAGGTATTGATTCTAAAGTGGTTTTGGACCAGGTATTGAGTAGGGCATAAGACTATAAAAGGAGGAGGAGATCATTACGCAAATGCACTCAAGCATTGAAAATCTAATGAAGAGTGATGAGCCCCAGAAATGGGTAACTATATGGGCTCATTCTGCTTATTATTTGCATTTAATCCACCATTCTCAATAGCTTTATGCATGTTTTTGAATATATTTATGTCAATATATTGAATGGGGATGGTCACTTTGCCATGTAGTCTAATGAGTGTTTGTTGCATATTTTTTGGACAATTTTGGACAAGGACTAGGAATTTATGAGCGAAATGACAACCAAACTCGAGGAAAGAGGGATGAGGACTTATAGGAGGGGTGTCTCCTTCATTAATGGCCCATTCCTCGAATTGTTCATCAACAACTTGGAGTACAAAGGCCCACATTGATGATTCTAAGGGGCAGCCGAGCAAGTCAAGTAGGGCTGCTGTTATCTTCAGTTCTAGGCAGCCGAGTTCCTTAAATTTAGGAGGATTGTTGGGAGTCCCCATTTGTATAAATAAGAAGGCTTCAAGCCTCAGTAGGTTAGCCATTTCATATTATATTTTTGCATTTTTGTGCAGCTTTGTACTCAGCTCATTTTTGAGCTCTTTTTGAAGACAGTTTTCTGATGTAACTGTTATTTTTTGATAATGAAGATGAACGAAGTTTTGAACTAGCACTAATTTTTCCTAGAGGGCTGAAGCTCTTGGATTTGGGCCCAACACCTCCTTTGTGTATTTATATACTTTTGCTTGCATTCATGAGATAATTTCAGTTGTTTGGGTTAGTCTTGCTTTGTTAAATTAGGTTGCTTTTGATGGTTAGAATAGTCATTTTTTGCTTCAAGTTGCTTAAGTAGTTTGCTATAGTAATAGAAAAAGATCCAAAAAGGCCACCAACAGGTCTTGATATCCTTTCTCCCTCTTTGGGACCATGATTTTAGGTCAAGGCACTACTGCTTCCACCAAAAATACAGTTTTTGCTCTTCCAATGCAACTGCTAGTGTGATATTTCGAGTTGGAGAAGTTGATATTAGTTTGGATTCACAAGCTTAGATCATTTCATGCTCATTTACCATGGTTTTCTCACATAATTTTCTGTTCATAAAGTATTGTTTGGCATTTTTATGGTTTTAGGTCAGAATTTAGGTTAAAATAGACAAAACTTTGTTTTTCGGTTCTTTCTTTGGTTAGTTTTGAGAAGTAAGCGTGCAGATCTCTTGTAAAACATTCTAGCTCATCATTCCTCCATAACACATCCTTTACCAGTTCATCTCTCAAGATTTCCCCCACTTATTCACCACATTTCGCCAATGTGTTCTAATTTCTGCGTTTTCCCATAAAATTGCTCTTTTGTCCTTTGAACAAATCCAACCATCTCCTTTAGCCCTGATCGTCTTTGACAAGCTATAGACCCCTCAACACCTTCATAGAACCTTCATTTCCCCTTTCCCATCATTTTTCCATCTTCAAACCTCCAAAAACCACTTTCGGCCTCCTCTTGTAGATCCTCCTGTAGAATCTCTTGTAGATCCCCTTCACCCTCCTGTAGAATTTCCTGCGAGTGATTTTTTGAAGTTTGATCACAATGGAAGTCTTCAAAAGGGTACTAGGGACTTCTTAGGACCTCTCCACACCTTCCTCACCATCTGAAAAAGCCAACTCCATCTGCCTTTGCCACCAAACCTCTGCATAGTCACAATTAGTCAAATCACAACCATAATAATTCCACATAAAAATACTCAAAAGTACAAACAGATGATTTCTTCTCATTTCTCTTCAGAATTATCTTGAATAAAAGCAATTTACCTTTTCAATAGTCAATGACACCAATTTCAGTAGTTTCCATCTCTTTTTGCAAAAGTAGGGTTAGTGGGTGAATTAGGGTTTGCTAGGGTTTGCATTTCATTTCAGTTTTCCTTCTCTTTCTATAAGTAGAATAGGCCCTGTAGAGTTAGCTTTCTTCCATCACAGTAAAAGCTTCTTCTAAGAACTCATAGAAGTTGGCTTAAGCTCTTAGCAAACTTACACCAGCTAATCAAGTGACAACCTACAGTAAGAGCAAGTACTTATGCATACAAGACCGTTGCTTCCAAAGTTGTTACGAACTACCAAGTTGATAAAAGTAAATAAAGAAGCCCTAGAAGTTGCAGCATTATTGCTACAATACTGGAGCTCACCACTCTCTTTGGTGCCGTTTCCAGGGAAGCGTTAGAGTATTTTGTGATTACTTCTTTTCTTCTATTTTCTGCTGCAACATTATGCTAAGTAGGCTATTTCAACAAAAGTAGAGTAGTTACTTCATTTCAATTCTCCAATTTCATTTCAGCAAGCATAGATTAGAAATTTTTTGCTTTTATTTCAATTCTGCAATTTCATTCCAACAAGCGTAGATTAGACATTTCCTGCTTTCATTTCAATTCTGCAATTTCATTTTAACAAGTGTAGATTAGACATTTCCTGCTTTCATTTCAATTCTGCAATTTCCATTCCAGCAAAGTAGATTAGTCATCTCCTGCTTTCATTTTAATTCTGCAATTTCCATTTCAGGAAGACTCATTTCAGCTAGTTGCAAGTTGTTGGTCAATCCATTTTATTTTGCAGATACAAGCAGAAAAAACATAAAAATCACCCAAAAAAAATAAAATAAAGAGATTTCCTTTCATGCCTCATAGGAACAGAGACAATTCAGGAAAATTCTTACCCAACACCCCCACCACATCACTGAGTCACCCTTCTCTCTTCTTTGGTGGCAGTGACCTAGAAGAACCTATAGGTGAACCTCCAGAGATATACGAAGATCCTATAATAGAAGAAGAGCAAGAAACCATTCCTCTTGAGACCATGGCTGAAAACATAAATGTTAGAGGAGATGGTGAAAGAATAGAAGGTGCCTTTCCTATCCAAGAGATCAATGGGGACACAAAAATGAAAAACATAAGTCCTTCAGCCTTACCTCAGTTCCATGGACTGACTATCGAGGATCCTGATACCTTCTTGTTTGAATTTTCTGTTCTTTGTCGAACCTATGACTATTTAGAAGATGAGTAAAAGTTGAAACTGTTTCCTTCCACCCTCAAGGATGTAGCCTTATGATGGTTCATGGGGTTACCTGGAAACAGTATCACAACATGGGCTCAGATGCAACAAGCCTTTAACAACAAGTACCAGGACTATTGTAGGTTAAAGGATACCAAGGAAGAAATCTTCTGAATGACCATGGGAAGTGATGAATCTTTAAAAGACTATGAAGAAAGGTTTCAATTCAGTTATAAAAGGGCCAGGTGCACACTTGACCCTAAATCTCTGAAGTTGGTTTTGCTCAGAGGAGTCCCTGAAGACCTTCTAGATACCCTCCATTTGTTGGCTGGGGGAGACATCTACCAACTACCCTATGATGACATCAAGACTGTGTTTAGAAACCATTCCAAGTCAGCTAGAAAGAGAGGTAGGGCAAGTAAACCTTTAGCCAGTACATCCTCATCCATTTCATCCCTTAGAAACGAACTTGAGAATCGGCTGGAAGATTTCAACAGTGAGATGAGGCAGACTCTTGCCATGCAAATGGATACCCTGCATATCAAAAGGAAGCAAGAGGAAGCTGAGAGGGCTTTGGCCATCTTTTGTCCCAGGTGCACTAGAAAGCATCCTAGGAATGAATGTCCATTGCACTCTATAGAAGTGTGTTTAGTTTGTGAAGAAGACCATCCTACAAATCAATGCCCTTCCTTGTCTGGAATTAAAGCTACATATCAAGGGACCGAAGGAGCCACTGAACCACTCTATTTCATGAACCAAAGAAGGCCACATGGACCCAGACCTTACCAGCAGGGAATGCAAGGGACATCCCAAACTTATTACAACCCCAATCAAGCCACTTCCATGCCTTCTTGGGGTCCCCCTACTCATCCTTCCTGGTCCACACCCCCTCCTTGGTCGTATCCTCCTCAATACTAGGCTCCTCCAGTTGCTCATTCATTTCACTCTTATGCTTAGCCACAGCCTTAGTGGAATGCACCTCATCAGGGGTGGAGGCCTTAGTACAACTCTCCTCCCTCTCTTTTGCCTCCACCACCTGCTAAACCACAACCATTACCTTATGTTCCACCAAGAAAACCCCAAATACCTGCTCAATCGAACCCAAACCCCAACAACAGACAGACCTAACAGGTATATAGTGGAGAAACATCATCTCTGACCTATGTCTGAACCAAAAGTCACTCCACCCTTTCTTGAGAGACTAACTGGAACCACACAACTGACCCCAGAAGAAACTAAACTTCTGGGAGAATTGAAACAATTATATGTAAAGATACTACTTCTCCAAGCCATGAAGGATGTGCCTATATACAACAAGATGATCAAGGAGAAGTGCTTTAGGCACCTAGGCAAGCATAAGAGAGATGGCCCAACTGTCAATGTCATAGGACAACTGTCTGACCTGATGTTGGGGCAGGTAATCTGTTCGAAATATCTAGACCCTGGGAGTCCTATAGTCAATGTCCACATTAATGGAACCATAATCCCCTATACCTTGATTGATCTAGGGGCTGCCATTAATGTGATGACCAGGGACAGTATGCTCAAAATCAACATTCGGGGTTCCCTCAGAAAGACCACAACAATATTGCAGTTACCAGACTGCTCCACCATGACCCCTGAGGGGATTGTGGAAGATGTAATTGTCTCTATTGATTCCTGGGAGTACCCTGCTGATTCCCTGGTTCTCCAGCCAAAGGCAAAGCTCACCGATATCCTCTCAGTCTGGGAAGACGTTGGTTGGCTACTGCAGATTCCTACATCAGTTGTTGAGCTGGGAACATGACAATCAAGAACGAGCATATGTCCAAACAGTTAGTCCTATATCCTCTTGCCCAACCTCTGTTAGAACATGATCTACCCCTCTAGTTGGAGGAGGAAGATGGGGATGAAGTCTATTCCGCACCTTTGTGTACAACAGAGGCTACCATGGGGGGCCCACAAACTGAGGATGACCTTATTGGAAACTTGATTCAGAATCCAGCCCCCAATGTGTTGCCATTAGAAGAGGTTGGTGGAAGGAACCCATGCCAATCCTATAGTTGATCTTTGTGTGGCTAATCCGACCTCTCTCCAAGTTAAGAATTTGGAATTCAGCTTAGAAAGAACCTTGAAGATCAACTCATCCCTATCCACCTCTGAGGAGAAAGAACTGTTTGGCTTATTTGAACAATCACTTGGATGCTTTTGCTTGGAGCTATAAGGAGATGAAGGGAGTCCACCCTTCAGTCTATACTCATCACATTTACATTAAAGAAGATTGTAAACTAGTCAGGCAGCCTCAAAGGAGGATGAATCTAGCCCTAAGGACATTGTCAAAGAAGAACTACAAAAGTTGCTGGATGTAGGGTTCATCTACCCCATCTCTGATAGCGAATTAGTTTCTCCTTTGGTGCTAGTGCCAAAGAAAAATGGGAAGTGGAGAATTTGTGTAGAATCCATGAGTCAAAACTTTGCTTTGGTAATGTAGAAAGAATTTGAAATGTCCCTACTTGGTGAGCTCACATATTTTCTTGGCTTACAAGTTGAACAAAATAAAGATGGTATTTTTTTATCACAAACCAAGTACCTCAAGTAGATCTTGAAGAAATATGGCATGGAAGATTCTAAACTAGTATGTACCCCTATGGTAACAGGATGCAACCTCAACACACATGATGAATCAGTAGCAGTACATCAACCAACCTATAGATCCATGATTGGTAGTCTACTCTATCTAACAGGTACTCAACTAGACATCATGCATGCAGTGGGAATAGTTGGAAGATTCCAAGAAAATCCAAAGGAATCACACTTGTAGGCAGTCAAAAGGATATTCAAATATCTTCAAGGAACTCAAAATTTTGGCTTATGGTATCCTAGGGACACAGATCCTACACTTCATGCATACACAAATGCAGATTGGGCAGGAAGCGTGGATGATAGAAAAAGCACTAGTGGTGGTGCATTCTATATGGGTTCTAGATTAGTGTCTTGGTTCAGGAAGAAACAAAGTTCAACTGCATTATCTACAGCTGAAGCAGAATTTGTGGCTGCTGCTTCTTGTTGTGCACAACTCCTTTGGATGATGCAAACATTACAAGATATTTAGATCACATGTACTCCACTCATATCCATTCTATGTGATAATAAAAGTGCAATAAGTATTTCAAAGAATCCAGTCATGCATTCCAAGACCAAGCACATACCTATCACATATCATTTTCTCTAGGAACAAGTGCTTGAACAAAAGGTCAAATTGGAGTATGTTCCCTCCAAGGAACAAGTTATTGATATATTCAACAAACCACTGCCCAAAGAGACATTTGAATACCTCAGACAAAAGCTGGGAGTAGTTGATGCATCAACTTTCTGTTGCCACTTATCTGTTTAAGAGAACATTGGTTGTACGCGAGTTTCATGAAGTGTATCCATGTACGTACGTCGATTGCTGTGGATACAACTACGTATATGTTGGTTTAAAGAATATCAGTGGACCAGACTCAAGACAAAAAGAGTCTGATATGGGTATGATAGTGATCATCTGGCACATGTTTAGGGGGAGCATATACTTCTAATAATGTATTGTTGGCATTACCTTAGAATATCTTGGTACAATTTCACAATTTTTTTTGATTCAGGTGGAATGGGTGTAGAGGGAGATCATGGTTGTTGGTCTGGATGGTGATTGATAGATGCTGCTGATGATAGTTGCTGATGACTATCATAGTCTTGTTCTAGATATTTTGTCTCTATGCTATGTATAAATTTTATTGTCAAGGTCATGTAACGACTTATTTTGTTTCCCCACTATGCCTGGGATGGATGATATAATGTTCTTGTTTTATCATGTATATACTATTGGTATATCCCCACTTGGTTGGGTGGATGAGTCAATCTTGGTATATCACCACTTGTTTGGGAGATGGATGTATGTATCAGTCTTTGGTGATAGGAAGGTCATTTATGATGTATAAAGTCATGTTCTTCTTGTAGAACATATTTTTGCAAACCTTGCTTATAGTCAGGGGGAGCATGAACAACACACTTTAGCATTTCAAAGAATTCAGCATGTACTTAGGGGGAGCATAACCCTTTGCCCTTGATGACAAAGGGGGAGAGTGGCTTGGGGTTGCCATTAAGTCCAAAGGGGGAGATTGTTGGCATTATGACACTGTTTTGGCGCTATGACACAGGTGTTGTCCTTGATGGCAACTCACTCAGATGATAGATCACAGTTTAGGATCACAGAATGAAGGAGAAAGATGTATATGTAGGTTCCCCTTGACCAAACCACGTATACACGCGGGTTCGTAGATCAAAAGCTGCATATGTGTATACATGCACTTTCACGCAAGGAAAAGCATGTACATGGTGGAAAACTTTGTTTTGGTCTATGGTATTTGGTCCTTGGTATTTTGACCCATGGTATTGGTCAAAGGTACCTTGTCTGAAGTATTGACCCCAGGTATTTGGTCCAAGGTATTGATTCTAAAGTGGTTTTGGACCATGGTATTGAGTAAGGCCTAAGACTATAAAAGGAGGAGGAGATCATTGGGCAAAGGCACTCAAGCATTGAATATCTAATGAAGAGAAAGATCTAGAATACTGGTCATTGGGTTATGGTGCATAGTTGGATCTGAATCAAGGAGGAACCCGAGCACTTGAAGAAGGATAAGTTCTATTGATGGGTCAAGTTCTTTAGGCTTGAAGAGAAGTATCTTTGTGTGGTTTTTATCTTTTATAATTGGCGCATGTCATAATCTGTAAATCTGATGATCTGGGTATAACTGATGTCTAAATAGCTGTAAAGGTTAAATCATCTTTTACAGATCTGTACATAGGTTCAATATAGCAAAGGTACGTATACATGCTGGTTTGACATTTAAAAACAACGTATACGCAGGTCTGCCTTCAGACAACAACTTATGAATGCAGGTTCGACACATTGAAGTAGCATACACCTCATAAAATATGTTTTAGCTACTTTTGTTTACTGTTGCAGTGTTCTAGGTTCTAGATTGGGTTCTGGTTATTGTTACTATGTTCTAGTTACAGAATTCATAGATCATTTCCAAATTTCCAGGGCATAATATTAAACAACTTCAGATTTCTTAGTAGAAGAATAAAAAACTAAAGGATCACTCCTAGATTTAAAGGCAAAAGACTTTCTGCCATTTCCAGATTTTCTGAAACATATTGTATTTTTAGTTTACTTGATAGCATTTGTTTCCTATAGACTAGTGACAGTTTGAGGAAGATGTTTTCCTATATATTTTTTTATTTTAATTATAAAAGGGTTGGATTTTCATGCAAAAACCTTACCATTCTTGTAAAGACTTCTATTGCATAATTTTTAATTGAAGTATTCTAGATTTAATTTCATGACAAAGTTTGTTCCTCATGTATGTCTTTCCATGTGATTTCATAATATGTTTATGTATATGTTCAAGGTAACATAGGAGTTAGGGTAAGGCTAGGTTTGAGTATCAACCTCCCTGACATCCCACTACAAAGTTATCATCTACATTGAGATTAACTAATTGAATAATTTGTTTAAATTAGCTCCTCTACATCATTTAATTGTTTCCTTATGTCATCTACTACATGTATATATGTTTGGATGTAGAATTCTTCTACACACATCTACTATATTTGGTTGTTGAAGTATTTAGTATGAATACTTAATCATCAAATTTCTCTTCAGTTCCTCCACCAAACTCTTTAAGCTATGTTTTTATGCCGGAACTAGATGTTGACACTTTGATAAGTTTCAACATGAGAGGGCTTTATTTATTAGCAGAGATTAGATAAACATTAGAAACCACCTACAACAAAAAATAGATCTGGCCATTGTGCTTCAAAGGCTGCTATCAAGTGACAGTGAACAACGTTAAAAAAAGGCCTTGTAACACCTGAGGGAGCCCCCTCTGGTTCAAGGGCCAGTTTGAACCCAAAGACTGGTCCAATTGGTTTCTCAGTGCCATTTCCCAGCCAAGAATTTCATTTTAGAAACAATACAAAATTTGGCGTCATTATCAGGGAGCGAAGTAACAAAGAAATATTTCCCCAGAGAACGATCAAGACTAGATCTACTCTTTGCTGGTGAAAAAGGAGTAGGAATTTGATATTAGTTGCAATTCCTTCACTAGGTGGCTCCACTTTGTTTATATGGTGATTCCACTGGGTTATCAATTCCACTGGTTCAAGATTTCAACTACATTTATTGTTGTGCTTATGCAAGGCTCACTGATGGTTGCATTCAATAATATATCTTCATTCCTCTTAGAGGTGATTAAAAGCCTCACATATCAATAGAAGATGCAATCTTCAAATTTCAATTGTAAGTATAACCAACTCATGGAGTTTCTCTTTCATATTTTAAATATATTTCATATCTTCAGCTACTTGCAAATTGGCCTGTCAATTAATCCAGTGATCACATGGATGCACTCGAAGCATGATTACATTTAACAGTGCATATTTTCAGCTGATTTAGATAGAGGTGAGTAGGATTGAATCAATAGATCATTTAGTTTCAATGTGTAGTTTATGAATGGAGTAATTTCAGCAGTGTTAGTATACAATAGATCAAATGTTGTTTCAATTTGTATTTCAAGTTTACAATATGTAGTTTGGTTTGCTTGAAATGAAATAAGTTGTAGGAGATGGGAAGAAGAACATTTTTTGACTATTGAATCCACTAACCCAATGGCTTAAGCACTATTTAACTTATTTTTACTTGCATCAACCCATAATTTGATTTTCGTTGGTAGTTTACAGGTTTGAGGACATAGATTGCAGATTTCACGTTGCTGGTTATAGTTTTGTATCACAAGTTGCAGACAATTAATTTTGATAATGAGTCCATGTCCAATGGATACAGGGAACATGTCTATATATTCCCTTCATCCCATAGGGGGAAGCAGTTCCCAGTTGGATCCTATGTTGTAACATTTTCTGACCCCTTTAAAAGTTACAATTTTTTTTTGAAAATTTGCCACCTTCCTTCAATCTTATCCTTGTTTTGGAAAATGCCTTCCTTTAAATACAATTCCATCTAATTCTTTCCATCACTAAAGGATGAATTGTCTCTGTGGTTTTTATAATTTTTTTCTGAGTTATTTTAATTGTTTAAATTTCAAATAATATATATATATTATATATATATATTATATATATATTTTTTTTTTATAAAATTATTTATTTAAAATATTAAACTTAATTTTAAAATAATGTGTCATCCCCAATCTCTAAATAGGAGAACCACATTTTTTACCATGTATTACGGGGGTTGAAAGTTAAAATCCATAAGTCAAATTAATAAAAATATTATCTATCTCCATTCAAACCTATGTTCCCACCTCACCTTTCACACATTAAAAACCATTATATACATTAGTTAGAGATGTATGAAATATTAAATCAATGGATTGTGGGGGCCTAACCTATTTGAATTTTAATCTAACCTACCCCCTCTGCAGAGTTGTTTCACTTTTACTGCTTTTCACAGCTGTCTTCATCTCATGCATTGTGGGACCCCGTACCTAAACCATTTACCATCTACTATCCCCCCTCCTCAAGATCGTTGTAAAACCATTTTTTTACACTGATTCAAATTTATAAATGTTAGGCGAGGATTTCTACTAAGTATGCAGGAAAGTTTAAAAGTTATAAAGTGTGTATCAAGGGAAATAATGGAGGGAGTATTTTTATAATTGTATTTTTATGGAATGAGCTCATAGGTGAAAGCATGAGGTAAGAAGAGGCTAGGTCAACTATTGAAAAATATTTTTGTGCACGTAAAATGAAGATACACATTCTAGAAGTACATTTCAATACAAATCATGGAGTTTCCAATGTTACAAAGAAACATTTCCTCCATGTGGAATAATTTTATAGAGGTGAAAATGAAATTTTGTAGAGCAGAAAAATTAATGTTTCTAGCTATGGATATAAGGAGAAAAATAATTATAAAGAGGAAAATTTCTGTGAAGAGAAAATTTGCATAATTTCTTATCCAAAGTTTTCACAGAAGTAAAAAAGGAGTTGAAATCATATTTTCATAATTTACCAAATATGGTTGGAGACATGGTTTTCAAAACCATGGGGATGAAAAATAGTAGATGGTTGGAAAATTGTTTTTGATTTCATTTATGAAATTCCTAAACAAATAATTTCTACAATGAAGAAGTATTACAGGACATGGTTTTCAAAACCATGGATGGGTTTACAAAGCGATATTTTGGGATTTTATTTACGAAATTCATGACTAAAGAAACAATTTTATAGGTCAAAACAAGACATGGATTTTGAAAAAAGACATGGATTTCAAACAATGAATGGTTTTAGAGGATGAAATCATTTGAGGAAATATTTTGAGTTTTCATTTATGGAATTCATGGAAATATGGAAATACGATTTTATAAACTTTTGGGAAATATTTTTATCAAAATATCTTATTCCAAAAAATTTAAGATTTATATTTTTGAAAATTAAAGAGTGACAAAAAATAATGATTTTCATATCATTTTCAAATCTCTCAACAATGGTTAAGCATCTGAAGGATAATTAAGATAATTGAATTATCAAAGAATTTTATCGAAGGACATGATTATTCAATTCTATAAAAAGGGACCAGTCAACGAGATTATGGCCATATTAACTAAGTTTTAGGGAAAAACTTCAACAACCTCCAGATTCTGAGGTAAAAGATCAACAAGTAGAAGATTAAGGTAGATTTGTGATGAAAAATGGGCAACTAGTTTCAAGAATAAAGGCAATCAATCAACAATTAGTGAGCCAGTTTCCAGATTTGAGGGAACAAAATCAGCAGTCAAGAAATCATTTCCAAATTTACAAGGCAAAATCTTAAACAAATTCATATTTATTAGCAAAAGAATTAGAAACTAAAGGAGCACTTCCAAATTTAAAGGCAGAAGAGCTTCTGCCTTTTCTAGATTTTCTGCAACATATTATATTTTTAGTTTATTTGATAGGATTTATTTCATATAGATTAGTGGCGGTTTGAGGAAGATGATTTTCCTATAAATTATTTCATTTTCATTGTAAAAGAGGTTGGATTTTGATGCCAAAACCCTACCATTTTTGTAAATACTTCTATTGCAAAAGTTTTAATTGAAGTATTCTAGCTTTAGTTTCATGACAAAATTCTTTCCTCATGTATGTCTTTCCCTATGATTTCATTTTATGTTTCTGCATATGTTCAAGGTAACATAGGAGTTAGGGTAAGACTAGGTTTGATTATCAACCTCCTTGACATCCCACTACAAAGTTATCATCTACGCTGAGATTAACTAATTAAAAAATCTATTTAAATTAACTCTTTTGCATCATTTAATTATTGCCTTTTGTCATCTCTTGAATGTATATCTGTTTGGATGTAGAATTCATCTACATACATCTACTATATTTGGTTGATGAAGTATTGAGTATGAATACTTAATCATCTGATTTCTCTTCTATTCCTCCACCAAACTCTTTAAGCTATGTTTTTCTGTCAGACCTAGACGTTGACACTTTGATTAAGTTTCAACAAGAGATGGCTTTATTTCTAAGCAGGGATTAGATAATCACTAGTAGCCACCTACAACAAATAATAGATCTAGTCATTGTGCTTCAAAGGGTACTGTCTAGTGATAGTGAAAAATGTTAAAAAGGCCTTGTAACACCTAAGGGAGCCCCCTCTAGTTCAAGGACATGGAAAATTTTAGGGGCGAATTTTCGCCCTTAGGTGAAATTAAGGGGTTTAAAATTTTTAGTGTGCAAATATTCTGTATCATAGTACATTTTTACAAATAGCCCACCTTATTTTAAGGGAGAGGGTAAAAAAGGTAAATTTAGCCCTTGAAATTAGGAGTTACAACCTTCCATTCACCCTAATTTTCAAGAATAGGTTTTATTTAAGTGAATCCTATGGGCCAAATAGCATATTTATAAAAGAGGTATGGGTGAATTAATAAAAATATAAATAAATGAGAGGTATGGTAAATAAATAAAGCATTTTTTATATTTACTCCATAAGTCACCTTATATACATGCAAGGGAAACAAATAAAATATAAGTAAAGTGGAGGTATGGTAAATAAATAAAACTTTTTTTTATACTTACTTAAAAGGTATGGTAAATAAATAAAAATATAAATAAACTAGACGTATGGTAAATAAATAAAACCTCTTTTTATATTTAGTCCATAACCCTCTTTCTATTTATGAAGGCTCAAAAAAGAGGTTTTATTTAAGTGAATCCTATGGGCCAAATACCATATTTATAAAAAGGTATGGTGAATTAATAAAAATATAAATAAACAAGAGGTATGGTAAACAAATAAAACATCTTTTTATATTTACTCCATAAGTCACCTTATATTTACGAACAGTAAAAAAATGCGTTATATTTAGGTGAAACCTATGGGAAAAATACTATGGGCCAAATATCATGGGCTAGATTATTATTAATACCATGCAAAAAACATTATTAACTCTAAAATTAGTATTATAAAAATAAAAATGGAACATGGTATTCACATGGAATGTAGCCTATTTAAATGGGGGAATTAAACCAACATAGATCCATCTTTACTCTGGATCTACTAAACCACGAGAGGGATCAAATATCCTGATATGCAAACTAGCATAGAGTGAAACAATATTTGATCCATCTCGAGGCTTGGTGGATCAAGAGTAAAAATGGATGTTGTAATTTAATGTATGTTAAACATTTTAACTTGGTTAAAATAAAAATCAATTATTAATTTTATTAATTTTTATAAATTACTAATAGTGATTTTTAAACTCGAGGTTTATGATAACCCATTGTATTGACCCATGGTAATACCATGGTATTCATGTGAGCATAGAATATTTAAACGGGAAATTCTATCATCTTAGATCCATCTTGATTCTGGGTCTACCAAGAGCTCAAAGGATAAATAGATTTCATCCCCCTAAGAGTGGTAGATGTGGATTTAAGATGGATATAGTTTGGTTTTTAAGATAATGAAGATATTAAATGGAGTTAGGAAATTATATTGTGAAAATATCTTAAGGTGAATGATTAAAGCTACATTTAGTCACTTCACGAGATTTAGTAAAAAATACCAATATCTCCATTAATATTGGTTTTTAACTTTTTCTGATTTAACAAAAAAAATTCAAAACAATGAAACCTTATAACTCTTTCCGCATTGTCCACATGGGGTAGCTCAAGCGGCAAGGGCGTGGAAATGAAGTCTCACCGAACCAAAAGTCTTGGGTTCAAATCTTGGGCTACCCTTCCCCTGTTGAGGGGTACTTAATGGAAATGTAAATCGGAGAGTCCTGCCCCAGCTTACAAAAAAAAAAACTCTTTCCGCATCACCCTCGCAGAAGATTTCTCACCATTTTTCAAACATTCTCAATATGGTATCTTCATGAAAAAGTTTAGGTACTAATGTTGGATTAGTTTTTTGACAAATAAGATGGTTTGTACAACCTTTCATCTTCTGTGCTATTCTTAGTTTGTCCTAATAAACTGTAGGGGTTAATGTTGGATTTTCTGTTTGAAAAATAAGCTAGTTTGTACAACCTTTCATCTTCTGTGCTATTCTTAGTTTGTCCTAATGATCTGTAGGGGTTGGAGCCACTGCACCATATTTTCCTAAAAAGTGGAGATTGTTAACCAAAAAGGAAATTAATCTATATGTTACAACGCTGTTAAAAAATGTGAGACCGATGAGGGTAGTGAATTATGCTAATAAGCAATTTAGATTGGGAGACACGTAATTAATTTTTTTTTATTTAATTGAATATTTCCAATTAAAATAATAATAAATATACATTTATATATTCATATATTGATTGGAAGGATTCTCACAATGG
>APFE030213295.1:228106-257919 GCA_000404065.3 Pinus taeda | reverse complement strand
CGACATCAAAAGATTAACGACCTCATGCTTTAGGGGACAACTGTTATAGAAATTTTTGGGCACTGCAACCCCAATCATAAATGTCCATAAACTGAGGGCTCCTAAGTCCCTAAAAGTGTTGCTTCACTGCCTAAAGGAACAAGGTCAATTGACTACATCATCTCCCAGAAGTTCTCCACTAAAAACTGCTTAGAAATGGTCAAAACTGGACCATACTTAATACCCAGTACAGGGGGTGCGATGCATATCACCTTCCAAGTGTAAAGGGTGCAATGCATACTGAATGGCCCCTCTGTAGGGTGCGATGGTCGGGAAAGGACAAATGGCAGGGACAATTTGCAAGGTGGAAGATCATGGAATCTTCCAGAAGCTTCCCCTCTCACACTTGCCTCTCTATTTTCGACCAGGGATGAGTAAGAGATCATCATTCTCGAAGTGGAATCAAGAACTATCAGGGAGAGGACACTAATCAAAAACCCAAGAGATGAATCACCTCACTACAATCATCTATATGTGGATCCCTCATCAGAGAGATCGAGAGGCTGGAATTTTGTATCTTGTAGAGAAGTGTTGTTGGTTTTCCGGAGAAACTTCATAGTGTTGGGTGATCTAAGCTTTACTTGAGGTGAAGAAGGGATTTCTTGCTGGAGGATGATGCTCGGTCAGAACATATGGTTGTAATCCTCTTGATATTCTTGATCTTAATAAAGCTATTCAAGTTTTCCTCCATATTTTTGTATGTTTCAGTATTTATGCATTTGTATGGTTAATACATATCTGGTCCTGTGTTATTTATGAATATAGATCTGTGTTCTTCGATAGTAGTATGCTGCTTTGATTCCACAGGTGCTCTTTGAAGTTGGGTGGAGGAAGAAGAAGCGACAAAGGTCTATCAGGAAGGAGAGGAATCAAGCAAGGAAACCAAGCGCAAGAATAAGGTTGGTCTCCTTTGTTCCACTCTTATCTATTTTCATAAAGGAAATCAAAAGTAGACTTTACTTGTTTGTTTCTAAGATAGCTACCAGTCTTAGTGGGAATAGCAGCTCTGAGTGGACACTATTCCCGGTAACACATTGGGAACCAAACCAATTGGCTACAAGTGGGTCTACAAGAAAAAGTATAAAGTTGATGGCTCACTTGACAAGCACACAGCTAGGCTTGTGGAAAACGGTTTTGCACAGAAGGAAGGGGTCAATTATGAGGAGACTTTTGCCTCCAAAGCAAAATGGGCTACCATCCAGACACTCTTTACCCTAGCAGCTCAGAACAGTTGGAAAGTCCATCAAATGGATGTAAAAACTGCTTTCTTGAATGGAGATCTAAAAGAGAATGTTTTTATGTCCCAGCCTAAAGTATTTGCATTAAAATGACATGAACATAAAGTATGCAAACTTGTGAAATCCTTGTATGGCCTCAAAGAAGCACCATGAGCCTGGTATGAAAAACTAACTGGGCATCTTCTGAAACTCAATTTCAAACATTATGATCTTGACGATGCAAATTTGTTTATCAAGAAGGTTGGAAAAACATTTGTATATCTTGTGGTATATGTAGATGATCTTTTGATAACAATGAACAATGAGACCTACATTGCATCCATAAAGAAGGAATTGAGGAAAGGTTTTGAAATGAATGATTTTGGCTATGCTCATTACTATCTTGGTATTGAGGTAACTCCACATTTGAAGTCCATATTCATTTCTAAAAAGAAGTACATTGGAGATCTATTGAACAGGTTTAGAATGACTAAATGCAATCCTCTGACTACTCCAATGGAACCAAACTTAAAGCTCACATCCATTGAAGGAAAATAATTTGAGGATGCAACAAAGTATAGACATCTTGTAGGAATTCTCAACTACCTAACTACTACCAGACCAGACATTTCATTTGTTGTTGGAATCCTCTCCAGGTTTATGAAAAATCCTTGTGAAGGACATTGGTCTATTTCAAAAAGAGTTCTAAAGTACTTGAATGGAACTCAAGACTTTGGAATCAAGTATACACAGGTGGGCGACTTCAACGTAATTGGATACTCTGATTCAGACTTCAATGGAGACAAAGAAACTGGGGTATATACTTCAGGTTATGCTATGAGTCTTGGATCAGGAGCTGTCTCCTGGAGATCATGCCAACAATCAGTTCCAGTAGACTCCATAACAAAGGCAGAATATGTGGCAATAGTTGCGGCAACAAAAGAAATTGTGTGGCTCAAGAAAATTCTAGAAGATTTGCAGGTAAAACAAGTACAATTGACTCCACTCATGGTTGAAAACACCTTGACAATAAAGTTGGCAAAGAACCCAAAGTTCCATGATCGAATGAAGCACATCAATACAAAATATCATCTGATTTGACATCATGTTGAGGCCAAAAAAATCCATTTTCACCATTGTTCCACTAATGAGAAAATTGCAAACATCTTCACCAAAGCGCTTGGAAGAGAGAAGCTTGAAAAATTCAGAACGATGCTTGGAATCACCAACTTCCCTTTAGATTAAGGGGGGGAATGTTGACACCTAATCATAGGGATTGGGTGAACAACTATAATTGGTGTAAATACATAATAAAGGAAATGAAGAGTCATCGGGAGATGAACTGAACAGTCACTCCCTATTGTATATAATAATGAACAACCTGAATGAATAATACGATTATATTTGAGGAGTTACCTCCTGGTCTGACAATTACCGTGAAGAACCCTCTGGCTCCGACCTTGAGTTCTACATGGCCTTTTAGTTGCCATTTCTATTGGATCCATTGTGTTAGGTCCTTCTTTGTTGGCCAGACCCATATGAATTTGCATATCATCACGTGGTCCTTCATGTAGTTGCGGTATCTTTCTAGTTTGTTCATTAGTATTACAAATCTGGGTTTCTCTGTTGCATATGACAGACGTTGTCCTCTACTTCTTGCCTTCCATCTCGCTCCAAGGACTAGGCCATTATTCGGGCCTACTGCTTCTTGGGATTTTGGTTGTCTATTGGTTTTCCCATTGGAATGTCCAACTATTACATTCCAGTAGGAGGGGATCCACCCCCGCCCGGTTTGTCATTTGCATATCATTTCCTATTGTTGGCTTTCTATTGATCATCTGCTCCTCCTATATTGTCAGGGTTTGCGAAGGTTTCAAACCCTAGGGTTGGCTGAGCTTTTTCATAATGCTCAGATCTTGCATCACTTTTTTAACTAAACATTGTTTATGTATATATATTTGAAAAAGCATGTAACAAGGTTTTTAATTATGGATATTCATTTCTACTTTACTATTGAGATTCTCAATTTGTAAATAAGTTTCGTTACAATATTATAAGCCAATATCATGTTCTACTAATACTACATGTCTAAAAAAACATAACTCATATTCATAGGACGTTTTTAAAAAGGATGAAATGGCATAATTACTTTTGAGATAAATCTCAACTTTTAATCTATAACTTCTGTGGAGGTTAAATCTCTACTATCCTCCTAATGATTATTGATAATTAATTTCAAATTATGGAATCTTTATTCCAAATAAACACACATGAGTGTTAGAGATTTAACTTATATTCTAAAATATTCTTAACAGTATTCACAAATAAAAACTTGATATTGTCTAAAAATCGTTATTACATTTTTACCTTTTTTTTATTACATGAATTAATTTAAAAAAATTCATATAAATATGAATTATGGTTTTTTGGGCATGTTGTATTAGTAAACCATGATATTGATCTTTAGTAAATTAGTATTATAACAAAGTCTATCTATAAGTTAAGAATTGATGTTGTCTAAAATTAGTTATTCCGTTTTCACCTTTTTTATTACATTAATTAATTTAAAAATTTTCATATAAATATGAATGATGGTTTTTTGGGTATGTGGTATTAGTAAACCATGATATTGACCTATAGTATTATAACAAAGCCTATTTATAAGGTAAGAATCTCCATGCTTAAGAGTATTGTTACATGTTTTTTTAAATGTATATATATCATCAATTCAGATAGTAATTCTCTTTATAGTTAATAAAATAAAAATGGGAATAAGTTAAAATAAAGTTATAATTTAGTTAATTGTTATAATTTTGTAAATCTTGGTAATGTGAAATATACCATGAGGTAAGTGTTTGATACCTATCAACATTTATTAGCCAATTTATATGGTTGCCTTAGTAACCAAACTAGATCCATCTTAACTCTGGATCTATCAACTTCTCAGAAAGATCAAATCTCGCTAGATGCAAACTTCTTTTCTGAGTGCAAAACTTGAAGAAATGATAGATCCAAAGATACCCTGGATTTAGGCTAGTTTCATTATTAATTTATATATTTTAGTTTTAATTTTTTTTATCTAATTTCATTGAGTCAAAATCTTTTAATTAATAATTTTATTTTTTTTATTTTTATGTAGTTTTTTATAACATATCTTTCATATTGCGATGGAGAGTCTCTCTCAACAAAAACGGTAATAAAAATAAAATTTAAAAAAATAAATATTTATAAAATATTTTGATTGTGAAATGAAAGATGATTTTTGGGCATGTGGTATTGATGATTCATGGTATTGGCCCATGGTATGTTATGATTAATTATATCCATTATAAAGCGGGGTGAGTATCCATGGTTAGAAATCTTGTTATATTGTAAGTATTATATTGATTGTGAAATGAGAAATGGTTTTTTGGCATGTGGTATTGATGAGTCATCCTATTGATCCATGGTATGGTATGGTTAGTAATATCCATGGTGAATTTGGGGTGTAGCTATTATTAAAAATCTTGTTATATTGTAAGTATTAAGTTTTTATATGCTTATTAATGAAATTTAAATATGGTAACAAAATTATTATTTTAATTTATATGGTAAGATAGATCTTAATTTATAATTGTTGTTTATATATTATATATCTTGATGTGATAGAGGGTGTAGATATACCTCAAAAGTAATTATAATATTTTTTTCTTTTAGATTTAATAAAAAAATGTTATAAAATTAAATTCAAATAAAATATTTTGATTGTGAAATGAGAGATGGTTTTGGGCACGTATTGATGAGCCATGGTATATTCAGATGGTGTTGTAACAAAGCCTATTTACAAGTTAATAATATCTATGGCAAAGTGGATATGAATATCCATAGTTAAACATATTGTTATATTGTAAGTTTATGAAAAGTATTCAAATTTTTATGTGGTTATTAATTAATTTTAAATTTGTTTACAGAATCGGTATTCTAATTTATAAGGTAAAATAGATCTTAATTTATTATTGCTACTTATATGTTATATATTTTAATGTAATGTGTATATTGTGATTTATTAGTAATTTTATTAATAAAAACAAAATTACAAAGTAACAAATTGAATGTAATATACCCCATCAAAAGTAAAATTTTTTTTTTTACATTAATCCTAATAAAGGTGATACACATTTACATAGGTTACATATATTTAAATGTATTTACATGTATTCAATTTAATCCCATCACAGATTTAGTAGAGTACATATGTATACATATTGTGGTACGTAATTTGGTCCTCGAGTTCTACGGAACTGCGATGCTATTTAATGAATTAATGGTGGGTATTTTAGATCAAAGTCCAGCACTTATGTACACGGCCTGGGGTTATGTGTTGCCGAAGGACCTCCTCCGGATTCGATTTTCCGGCATTAGCTTTTTTGTTATGCGATAACTTGGGTTTCCACAAGCCTTCCACCTGGCCTACAGAGCATGTGACTTGCCGACGTACTTAGGCCACAGTGGAGCTGGTTTAATACTCCATCCACCCAGGCTGAGGTGGATATTTATTGCTTCTTGTACCCATCACGATTTACTCCATATGGCGGCTTCCTCCTGGAACCTTACGCCCATCCTACGGTGGAGATGCAAACTTCTAAATCGACGAACAACATCCATCCAGGTATGGGTAACACTGTCTGAGGGTTTTCTTTGCGGTAAGAATTTCCTTTCGGCTCATTCACAAGGTAAACTCTCGGCTTCTACAGGTCTCTGGCGATTTACGTTGCCGGCAACACTGCCTTCCTCACAGGTCGGTTTGCGATGGGAGAGGAGTTCTGCTTCCCTATAGAAACCATGGTAACCACGCAACCCCTCCATTGATGAAATCTTAATTTGCTACAACCATTTGTTTTGCTAATTTCAAGATTCTGATTCAGTTTGTATGACTCTCTATGCAGGTACTGAGTTTTGATGCCAAACCGGCGCTTGGTGGTGACCAACTCAGGCATTCCTACCCATTTTCCTTCCAGGTATGAGGCAATCATCATAACAGTTGTTTTAAATTTAGGGAATGAATCCTGGGTATGGACTGAGACAATTTTCCTTTTGGCAGGCGGTCTGAACTATCCCTGAGCTAAGGAGTCATTCGATTGTTCTTTGATTTTTTTGTATTTTCATTAATGAGGACACTTGGACACCCATATCTTGCTTTTCAGCAAGAGGTGTGGTTTCTGCCAGAAAAATTCCACGACGATACCCTAGCTGGGTTATGTCTGGCTTCCGACTGTTATTGCATTTGTTTTATTTCAAAAAGACCGAGGGTTAACCCTATGGTGAAACACTCATGTAAAGCTTGAATGTTTTAATTGACACCTACTTCTTCTTCGGCTGAATTGAAATGCAATTCTTTCCTAAATCACGTTTTATTATTCATTAACTGGTTCATAGGACTGTTGTATTCCTGTAATGATTTTTAATCTGTAACCATAGGTGGCTTCTGTGGGTTATTGGTGTGTTTCACATGTTTCTGATTTCCTTGTAAAGATTCGATGGAGAAAACGATTTCCTGCTTGCTTAATGTTATTTTACCTTTCTTCTTGTGGTTGAATGAGGGTTGCCGACTTCCATAACGGAAACTCTCGTCGGCAAACCCTACCCTATTCTCGCCGATTATGGCCTTCTGTTACAGATTTGATTCTATGGTTGTTTGAAGGATTTGATATAGGGTTAGGGCATGGGCACTAAGTCTCTTGAACCCATCAACTCTGAGGTTTTTTTTTTTTTTTGAGTTGCTCAATTTGAAACTACTTATCAAGAGAGAAACCTTTCGTCCATCGCTCAAGGGTTTAGCCCAGCGGCATGTATGTTTCTGTGAGTTCTTCACGCCATGTTACTGTTTTCTTCACTTCTTAAATATCAATTATGGAAATTTATGTACATTAATATGAATATTATATATATATATATATTATATATATATATATATATATATATATATATATATATATATATATATATATATATATTATATATTCCTGGTAGCTCTCGTTGTTGGAATAAATATTACATGGCAATCCTGATTTCATTATACTGTGGCTTGTTTTACAATAATACATTTCGGAAAAGAAAACTGAAAGCTTGGTGTAATTCTCTTTTCTATTTTCTTTCTTTTAAATTCTTACAGCAGCTACACGGAAAATTCAATTTCTAATGATTAATGGGTTTACAGTTACCATATCGTTTACTGCCTGTATTACTTCAGAATTTCTCTTTAGCATTAATTACAGTTTTATGTCTATTATAAACTTTAATTAGCATTACAGCGTAAACAAACCAGTAAATTCTCAGTTATGCCATACCTGATTAAAGGCAAACCTTTTAATATGCTTGTCATCCACCCGACCTTAGGAGAGTACTACTCGATTTTCCACCCCCAAGCACTCTTGCATGACCCTAGCTGTCTACAAGTCCTCTGCTACTATCAGAGCTGCGCTATCTATTCCTTACCAGACGTAGCGGTTCCGGGAAGGCTTCAACTTCCTCAATGTGCTATTTGGTCTCTACTAGACATAGCATCTACTGCCAAAATGCAACCCTTTCTTCTTCCTTTTTTCTCGCTATCTGGTCTATTTTTCCAGACATAGCATTTTCTTTTCCTCTTGGAATCTCAACCGTCTCTAGAAGGTAGTTAGGTTTCCCTTCTTTTCTTTTCTTTTTTGACAGATGTCACGTTTTGCTTTTTAATCCTCCCCTCATAAGGGAACACTATAACCATTACCAGTTGTTCTCTTACCACCTCATTCAATGGCAACCCAACAGCAATTTAATAGCAAAATTAATTTAACAGTAATAATAGTTATAGTTACTCAATTCATTAAACATAATCATACTTAACAATTTAATTTACTACCCTTAATTAACACACTAAAGACTTACCAGGGACATTACATCTGCCCCTCCTGAAATTCAACATCGTCCCGATGTTGTTCACCCATAAACAATTTGGGATAAGCTTCTTTCATGCTCTGCTCATCCTCCCAGGTGGCCTCATCCAGCCCAAAGTGCTACCATTGCACTTTAATCTGGGTGATGACTCGTTTCCGTAGCAAGACCCTTCTCCGATCTAGTATGCTTACCAGCTCGACTAGAAATTCTCCTTCCGACTCCACCTGAAATACAAAACAATTTGATCAGGATCTTCTCTAGCAACCAATTTTGATTTGTGTTTTCTACAGCATTTTCTTACCTGAATATCTTGCCAACTAATTATGTGTCTAGGGTCATAGACATATTTCTTTAAAACTGACACGTGAAAAACGCTATGGATCCGGATGTGGTTAGGTAGGGCTAGCTGATAAGCTACCAGCCCAATTCTCGCTAAAATTTGGAAAGGTCCACAAAAGCGGGGTGCCCGTTTGGCGCAACCGCTCCATTGTAAAGTACTTTTCCTTGCTCGAATTCTGACATATACATGCTCTCCCACCTGATATTCTTTAAAGGTCCTCTTCCGATCTGCAAAACTTTTTTGTCTGTCCTGGGCCACCTTTAAGTTAGCCCGAACTCTCTTAACCATTGCTTCCATTTCTTTTAACATCTCAGGACCCAACATGAGTCTATCCTCTTGTCCACCCCAGCTGGATGGTGTACGGCATTTTCAACCGTAAAGTACTTCGAATGGGCTCATATGCAAAGACGTATGATATCCATTATTATATTCAAACTCCACAAGATGTAAATACTCTTCCCATCGGGTCGGTTTCTGCATCACATATGACCTCAGCATGTCTTCCACCACTTGGTTTACCCGTTCAGTCTGTCCATCGGTCTATGGATGATATGCAGTTCTAAAATTCAGATGAGTTCCCAAACCTTCAAACAGGGTCTTCCAGAAGGCTGATGTGAACTTAACATCGCGGTCAGATATTATAGTTTTGGGCAATCCATGAAGCTTAAATATGTTTTGCATAAAGATATTTGCGATTTGTGTCGCACGATAAGTGGACTGGACCGATATGAAGTGAGCTGATTTGCTGAGTTTGTCCACTACGACCATGATAGAATCATTATTCCTCTTAGATGTCAGTGACCCTGTAATAAAGTCCATAGTAATAATCTCCCACTTCTACTCTAGTATGGGTAATGGTTGTAACAACCCCGCAGGGTGCTGATGTTCGGCCTTTCTGTTGACATTCTATGCATCGCGCCAGATATTCTGTTACATCCCTCTTCATGCCTGGCCAGTAATATTCCTTCCACAGCGAGGTGATTAGCTTTTGGTAACTCGAGTGTCCAACGTAAGGAATTTTATGATATTCATCTAGAATCTTTTCCTTAATGTCGCCCTGATCGGGTACATATATTCTTTTCTTGTAGTATAAGATACCTGCTGTATTCAACTCATAACCTTGTTGCATTAGGTGTTTAGTTAAGTTTTGTACTTGTTGTTTCTTTTGCTGATAAACTTGATCCTGCTCAACAGCCCCTTCAATCTCTTCACAGAGTGTAGACTGTCCTTCACTAAAGGAAATTTCATAAAGGTAGTGCACCTTTCGGCTTAGAGGATCTGCCACCCGATTTTCTTTTCCTTTTAGATGTTTGATCTCAAAGTCGAATCTAGTCAAGAAGTCTACCCACCTAGCTTGCCTAGCATTTAAAGTCAGTTGGTTAAAATAGATAGTAAGGCTGTGGTGGTCTGTCATCAATAACAATTTCCTCCCAACTAGATAATGACGCCACATTTTTAGTGCATGTACAACACCAGTTAGTTCCAGATCATAAGCGAAATACTTCTGCTCATGCTCTTTCAATTTTCTAGACTTGTATGCAATCACTTTCCCTTCTTGCATCAACACCCCTCCTACACCTTCTTTACTTGCATCTGTGTAGACTACGTAATCCTTTTCTGGGTCTGCAATGCTTAACACTGGTGTAGTTGTGAGCAAATGTTTGAGCTGTTCAAAGCTCCGTTGACATTCTACAGTCCACCTCAATATTTTTCCTTTTTTTCTGTAAGGAAGTAATAGGGTAAGCAACCATGGAAAATCCTTCTACAAACCGCCTATAGTATCCGGCCAGTCCCATGAAAAACCTTATATCTACCACATTTTTTGGTACTAGCCATTCCATTATGGTTCTAATTTTTTCGGGATCCACTGCAATGCCTTCTTTGGTGATGATATGTCCCAAATACTGGATCTGCTCCTTATAGAAGTCGCATTTGTTGAATTTACCATATAACTGATGCTCCTGTACTGTTTGTAACACAAGTTTGAGGTGCTCCTCATGCTCTTTAATATTCCGGGAATATATGAGCATATCATCAATGAGAATTAATATGAACTTGTCCAAGTACCAATGAAATACACTATTCATTAGACACATAAATGTCGCAGGTTCATTGGTCAACCCGAAAGGCAGTACCACAAACTCATAGTGGCCATAATGGGTTCGAAAAGCAGTTTTGGCTATGTCCTCCTCCTTAATTCTGATTTGATGATACCCAGATCTCAAATCGATCTTTGAGAATATCGTCACCCCTTTCACTTGATCAAACAGTTCATCGATATGGGGAAGTGGGTATTTATTTTTAACTATCAATTTATTCAACTGTCGATAATCTATGCACATACGGAGAGTTCCATCCTTTTTTCTTGACAAACAGCACAGGGGCTCCCCACGGTGATACGCTGGGACGGATGTACTTCTTGTCCAACAGCTCTTGCAGTTGCATCTTTAATTCTGTCAATTCCGGCACACTCATTCGGTATGGTGCTCGGGATACTTGGGCTGCATCAGGTACTAGCTCGATGGTAAAGTCCAAATCCCTTTTAGGTGGCAGTCCTGATATCTCCTGGGGAAGTACATCTGCAAATTCTTGCACTACTGGTATGCTTCCCAAAATATCAACTTTATCCTTTGAATTGGCATAACCCACTTCAATTGCATACACTTGACACTTTTCCTGATGCATTTAGCTAATTGAGAAGTGATAATTGGCCGAATTTGTACTGGTTTAAGAATACCTTGAATTTCGTGTTCGTTTCCCAGTTCATCTCGATAAGAAATTATCTTTGTTTTGCAGTTTATTATGGACCACCACTTTTCCAGCCAGTCCATCCCTATCAGCACATCATATGAGCCAAGAGGGAGAATGTTCAATTTTTCCATCATTGTCTAGCCTGCTATCTTCAATGGGCAGTTACTGACCTTGGACAGTACCCGTCTTTTGGCCCTGGTGGCTAGTTGAACTAACCATGGACTCTTAAACTTAACAGATTGCAGTTTACAGTTTTCCACAACCTTAGGACTAACATAACTTAAAGTAGCTCCTGGGTCAACTAAAACAGAAACAGTTCGATCAAAAATCTTACCTTCAAACTCTACCATCGTTGGCCGGTAATTAGCTTGACGGTCCTCGAGAGTAGCATTTATTCTTGGTATGGATCGAGCCACGTCTCCTACTGTAGAGGCTTCATAAACCTGGGACACCTGATCACTGCCCTTTTGATGAGGGCAATTCTTAATATAGTGTGGTCCACCACACCCCCAACACTGTACTGATGGCCTGGCCATCCCCTCATTATCAACTCTGCCCGACTGCTCACTGTATTTGGAGTCGTTAGGTGGCTTTAATTTGAGCTGATTTTTGGGTTGGTTCTGGCTGTTGGGCCCCTTAGAAAATCCCTTACTGAAACTACCACAAGTTCCCTTGACTCCCATAGTTGTTCTGCTGTTCTTTTTATCTGCCCAACGCTTTCCAGAACTTTCCCCCTTTTTGTTTATTCTGCTGATAACATATTCTGGCTTTCCGTATCGCTTCATCCATGGTCTTCGGATTATCAAATTCAATCCTTTCTCGTATTGTCTGGGGTAGGCTTCTAACAAACCGATGCACTTTTGCCTTTTCCTCACAAATATATGGTACATAGCGGAGTAGAGATGTAAATTTAGTGATGAATTCATCCATGGTCTGCTGCCCAAGTCGCAGATCATGAAATTCCCTTGCTTTTTCATCATAGAAGCGTTCAGTCAAATATCTTTCTCTGAAGTATCTTTAAAAAGTTTCCCAAGTTATGTCTTACTCAATCACTCCCCGCACCATCTTGACTTCCTCCCACCATAACGTCGCCTTCGCTTGCAGCTGGAAAATGGCCAATCGTGCCTTGAGATGGTGATCATACTTGTAAACCTGGAAATATTTGTTCATGTTAATTAACCATGCTTCCCCAGCCTCCTCGGATTCCCCATCAAAATGCGGCGGCTTGATTTTTCGAAATTCTCCCTGCAATTCTATCTGCTGTCTTTTTGAAGTTTGATGTTCGGAGGTGTTATCAGATTTCTCCCCTCGAACCTCTGCCCTTCCTTTTGTTTCTTCTTGTTCAGTATGGTAACCCTGTTCCTCTGATACACGCGTTTGCTCTGGACTGGGATTTGGCTGGTGTTGATTTTGCTTATCCGATAAACTTTTCAGGATTCTTTCTTGTTCTGTGGTTAATCTGGCGTTGTCCTCATGCAAACGGGCCATTTCGTTCTTCAATTCCTAGACTGTCTCTAATATAGTCAAATTGGTGTTGCGGGCCTCTTCCCCCAGCTGCACCCATATCTCAGGATTTCCCTGAGGGTAGGTGACGTTGTCTGGTCTGTCCATATTCCTATGAGGGGTGCTGCTATTTCTCCTCTTAATATGATATCACCTAATTAGAAGATTAGTACATTTCAACAAGTAAGATATGTGATTCATTGTTTGATAACTCTAGTTTGCTCATTAATCTAATTTATTTATATCAGTGTCACTGCTATGGTTAACCCGAGGTCACAGAGTTGCAACCTTGCTCTGATACCACCTGTAATATACCCCATCAGAAGTAATTTTTTTTTTTTTACATTAATCCTAATAAAGGTGATACGCATTTACATAGGTTACATATATTTACCGCGTCTGTAATGTATTTACATGTATTCAATTTAATCCCATCACAGATTCAGTAGAGTACATATGTATACATATTGTGGTACGTAATTTGGTCCTCGAGTTCTACGGAACTGCGATGCTATTTAATGAATTAATGGTATGGGTATTTTAGATCAAAGTCCAGCACTTATGTACATGGCCTGGGGTTATGTGTTGACGGAGGACCTCCTCTAGATTCGATTTTCCGGCATTAGCTTTTTTGTTACGCGATAACTTGGCTTTCCACATGCCTTCCACCTGGCCTGCAGAGCATGTGACTTGCTGACGTACTTAGGCCACAGTGGAGCTGGTTTAATACTCCATCCACCCAGGCTGAGGTGGATATTTATTGCTTCTTGTACCCATCACGATTTACTCCATATGGCGGCTTCCTCCTGGAACCTTACGCCCATCCTCCGGTGGAGATGCAAACTTCTAAATCGACGAACAACATCCATCCAAGTATGGGTAACACTGTCTAAGGGTTTTCTTTGCGGTAAGAATTTCCTTTCGGCTCATTCACAAGGTAAACTCTCGGCCTCTACAAGTCTCTGGCGATTTATGTTGCCGGCAGCACTGCCTTCCTCACAAGTCGGTTTGTGATGGGAGAGGAATTCTACTTCCCTGTAAAAACCATGGTAACCACGCAACCCTTCCATTGATGAAATGTTAATTTTCTACAACCATTTGTTTTGCTAATTTTCGGGATTCTGATTTAGTTTATATGACTCTCTATGCAGGTATTGAGTTTTGATGCCAAACCGGCGCTTGGTGGTGACCAACTCAGACATTCCTACCCATTTGCCTTCCAGGTATGAGGCAATCGTCATAACAGTTGTTTTAAATTTAGGGAATGAATCCTGGGTATCGACTGAGACAATTTTCCTTTTGGCAGGTGGTCTGAACTATGCCTGAGCTAAGGAGTCATTCGATTGTTCCTTGATTTTTTTGTATTTTCATTAATGAGAACACTTGTATGCCCGTATCTTGCTTTTCAACAATAGGTGTGGTTTCTGCCATAAAAATTCTACGATGATACCCTAGCTGGGTTATGTCTGGCTTCCGACTGTTATTGCATTTGCTTTATTTCAAAAAGACTAAGGGTTAACCCTACGGTGAAACACTCATGTAAAGCTTAAATGTTTTAATTGACACCTACTTCTTCTTCGGCTGAATTGAAATTTAATTCTTTCCTAAATCACGTTTTATTATTCATTAACTGGTTCATAGGACTGTTGTATTCCTGTAATGATTTTTAATCTGTAATCATAGGTGGCTTTTGTGGGTTATTGGTGTGTTTCACATGTTTATGAAATTTCCTTGTAAAGATTCGATGGAGAAAACGATTTCCTGCTTGCTTATTGTTATTTTACCTTTCTTCTTGTGGTTGAATGAGGGTTTCCGACTTCCATAACGGAAACTCTCGTCGGCAAACCCTACCCCATTCTCACCGATTACGGCCTTCTGTTACAGATTTGATTCTATGGTTGTTTGAAGGATTTGGTATAGGGTTAGGGCATGGGCACTAAGTCTCTTGAACCCATCAACTCTGATGTTTTTTTTTTTTTTTTGAGTTGCTCAATTTGAAACTACTTATCAAGAGAGAAACCTTTCGTCCATCGCTCAAGGGTTTAGCCCAGCGGCATGTATGTTTCTGTGAGTTCTTCACGCCATGTTACTGTTTTCTTCACTTCTTAAATATCAATTATGGAAATTTATGTACATTAAGATGCATATACTAATAATATATATATATATATTATATATATATATATATATATATATATATATATATATATATATATATATATATATTCCTGGTTAGCTCTCGTATGTTGGAATAAATATTACATGGCATCCTGATTTCATTATACTGTGGCTTGTTTTACAATAATGCATTTCGGAAAAGAAAACTGAAAGCTTGGTGTAATTATCCTTTCTATTTTCTTTCTTTTAAATTCTTACCACAGCCACACGAAAAATTCAATTTCTAATGATTAATGGGTTTACAGTTACCATATCGTTTACTGCCTGTATTACTTCAAAATTTCTCTTTAGCATTAATTACAGTTTTCTGTCTATTATAAACTTTAATTAGCATTACAGCGTAAACAAACCAGTAAATTCTTAGTTATGCCATACCTGATTAAAGGCAAACCCTTTAATATGCTTGTCATCCACCCGACCTTAGGAGAGTCCTACTCGACTTTCCACCCCCAAGCACTCCTGCATGACCCTAGCTGTCTGCAAGTCCTCTGCTACTACCAAAGCTGCGTTATCTGGTCCTTACCAGACGTAGCGGTTCCGGGAAGGCTTCAACTTCCTCAATGGGCTATCTGGTCTGTACCAGACGTAGCGTCTGCTGCCAAAATGCAACCTTTTTTTTTTTCTCACTATCTAGTCTATTTTTCCAGACATAGCATTTTCTTTTCCTCTTGGAATCTCAACCGTCTCGAGAAGGTAGTTAGGTTTCCCTTCTTTTCTTTTTATTTTGACAGATGTCACGTTTTGATTTTTAATCCTCCCCTCATAAGGGAACACTATAACCATTACCAGTTGTTCTCTTACCACCTCATTCAATGGCAACCCAACAGCAATTTAATAGCAAAATTAATTTAACAGTAATAATAGTTATAGTTTCTCAATTCATTAAACATAATCATAGTTAAGAGTTAAATTTACTGCCTTTAATTAACACACTAACGACTTACTAGGGACATTACATTGAACTTTATTATTTTTTTTAGTTTTAACTTTTTATTGACATGACAACATCTCTTCCATATTGGGCTCTATATCACTTTTAACCAACATGTAAATGTTTATCAATCCTTTATGCATTAAAAATTGCAAATATTAATTGCGTGGAGGGGCTCTCTAGCCCAATATGGTAGAGATCGTGTAATGTAATATTTAACATTTTGACCAAGTCAAATTACATAAAAACAAAAATAAAAAAATTTAAATTAAATAAGAATATTAATGTAATGCAATGTAAATATTTTAACTAGAATCAAAATAAAACAAAAAAGTAAAAATAAATAAAAAAAATAAAAAATAAAAATATCCTTATCAAAATAAAGATAAAAATGGCCCATAGTATTAACCCATCATATTGAAAACTCATGGTATTGATCCATGGTATTTGTGTGGAATATAACCTATTTAAAGGGGGAATTAAACCAACCTAGATCCATCTTAACTTCAAATCTACCAAGCGTCCAAAAAGATGATAGTTAAATTACAATTATGTAAACCCTATTCCAAAATAAAGACACCTATTATCATAATTAAAAAAATAGTGAAAAAAAATAGTGTAAGATTAAAATATTTTTTAATTGATTTTCAAAAAAATAAAATAAAATAAATAAACAAATTATCACTATCTTATAAGAAAATTTTTTTTTTTTATTTTTTATTTTTATAATAGTTGATATTTTATTACAATATTTATGATATTAAAAAACACATTCTATAATTTTATAATCAATATAAAAAATATGTGTGATTCCTTTTAGTTTCAATATAAAACATACTTGTAATACTTAAAATGTATTTATAATATTAAGAGACACCTTTTATAATCGATAGAGAAAATACGTGTGGTTCGTTTTATTTTCAATATAGAATTAACGTTCAACACATAAAAGTTACAAATTTTAACTGAACAAAAATATACAATGTCTATCTTAATTTAAAAATTTTCTTTTCACACAAAAATTATACTTGATAAATTATTTTTAAATATAAACAAATCAATATTTTCACAACTTTATTTAGTTATCGGATAAAAAATTTAGAAAACATACCATAAATAAAAAAACTTAATATGGTTAAATACAATGCCAAAATATTAATGATTATAGGAAAACCCAAATACTACATAATATGGTTAAAAATAATAACTTATTTACTTAATTAAAATATTGTGAAAAATAACAACTTATTTATATTTTAATTAACAGCGATTTTAACAATGTGTAACCACTTAGAATTGAAATATTCCCATTATTAACAACGCTATTGTTTCTAAAACTCATGTACAATATGTTGGCTTGTCTTTACACATACTACAGTCCACAAAGCAATGACTTTGATTAATAAATTGCTATAATTCTATCTATAGCATATAAAGATTTGCATCATATCAAATTCAACTATCTATAGCATATAAAGATTTGCCATCAATATCAAATTCATTAAAAATATCAAGGTGGGAGTACGCCATCCATGTTTACTTGTTATATTTTATTAAATATAGGACCTACTACATTTCACCACTTTAGGCATGGTTTGTTTAAGTTATACATACATATATATCATGGTCGAAGGAATAATGAATTCGGTGTGGTTACATTGCAATAATGGCTTCAAGAGAGAAGCTGGATGGAAATTGAGAAAGTTTTACTAAAATTGAGATATTAGATAAACAAAATGTATATTCAATATATATTACATTGTGTATTACTATTTAGATATTGAAAAGAAAAGTTTAGTGGTGGTTACTCTTTATAATTTACTTATAAAATATGTCTTAAATAAATGGTCCACCTCATCAAAATATGTCTCAAATAACTAGTCCACCTCAAGCAGATGAGGAATAACAGGACTCACAGTTGCAACAATGCCATTTCTTCTTTTTGCTAGTTCTTTAAATTGAGTCTTCATGTTCACATCACTAATAAACAAAGTATTGTGAAGACCTGCGAGGAAGAAAATTCCTCAAGTTAACATACTTAAACCTTAAGGGTTAAATCCAACGTCATTGAAAATAGTTGTAATAATTCATACAAAAAAAATTGAAATAACACAACTAGAATTCATAACTAACTTACGTAGATACCAAGATCCTTGTAAAAATTAAACCTTTGAAGCATAAGCCCTCTACTTGGTGACACAATGATCTGAAATTGGAGCAGATTAGTAATGATGTGTTAATTCTCCATTCAGAATATAAAAATGCGCTTGAGGTTTGAACTCTAAAATAGCAAGTAAAAACATGAATTTTATGTGTGTTTACTTAAGTTAGTTTTATGAAGAAAACTTAAAACATGACACCAAAACACTGAATGGAAGCATGCTTCAATCAATAATACACCAGTCATTGATAAAGGAGTTCACTCCTCCTGGGCTACATCTTCTTGGATCAGCTCTAAAGGCATGACCCCTTCTCATTATGCTCAAAATTCTTCAGTAATAAAGAGTACATAAGTGTGCTGACAAAAATAGTGGCTAGTTTCCCCTTAAAGGAAACATTCTTCTTGAAAGAACTCTCACTCTAAACACATGAAAACCTACAGTTAGCCATGAAACAATCAGCAAGCTAAGGGCTCTCAAATCAAGACTCCATACTCAACTTCCAAGACCATAAACAGTACTACAATCCACTTGAAGTACTTAAACAAGTCTCTTGCTCCATACACATATAGAGTAAAGAAGAAATAAAGTTGCAGCACTATTGTAATGGCTGCTGCAAAAAGCACATGGAGGTTTGAAGACCCCTACAAGGTCATCTCCATCTTCATACTCCTCCATAAATTGAATCAACACTTTGGTTGTCCATGACACCCACACGCTTCACTTTGCAAAAAAGCTTATCCAGAAGTGCTCCTTTGATCTTGAAAATTGTTCCAATGAGTTCAAAATGCCCAAAAATGGCTATCTAGCTTCTTTTTGTATCCCATTTGGTCGAAAATTGCCTTAGTTATGAAATCTATCAGTCTTTCCACAATTTTCTCCTCCAAATCTGGCTTACGACCAATTAAACTCATTATCTAAGCTAAATATGGTAGTTCCATCAAAATCAGCGGTCCCACCATTTTCCTTGCCTATCTCACAGTTAAGGCCAAGTGCTCACATACAAAGTTGTCAGTCCCGCGGTTAAGGCGACGATTCCGTAGCTCTATCACAAGTCGCAATCAACAAAGTCCAACCATCAGCGGATAGTCCCAAGCCCAAACAATAAGCACTCTACAATACACGAACCCATCAGGGTTATAAAATACAACGTATAATAATATTGGGTCCGAAAGTCCCCCCATCGTAAATCGCAATTGGCAGCGGTCGGGGTGTTACTTCATGCTCCCGTTGCGATCTGCGATTGCTATTTTTTCACATCACAACCGAGCTTCATCAAGGGTTGATTCTTGTTCCTCCTCCAACTTGCAATATTGCAATCGCAATTGGGATCCTGCCGAGAGCGGATTCTTAACACTTTCCCTTTGTGTGATTGCGATATGTGATTATCGCATTGCCACTTACCTAGGGCCAATTCTCCTTAAGCCACTCCTCTGTTTTTCTCTGATATGAGATATGCAGGACCCAATGGAAACCTACCACTTGGTGCTTCCCCATTCACTGGGACCTTTGCCATGTCATCCAATCCTGCCACATGGACAAGTTAAATCTGAAATTTGACTTACTCTAACTTCTGCATACGAACTCTGATTTGAGTGTCGTTCACACCATTGGATTCAAAATGATGAGCTCTTCGATTTGAAGCTAAAATTATCAAGATTCTGACACTTGATTTTTTGCAAATTTTGAGCTCCTAATCACTCTTTCCCAATGAAAAAACTTTGGTCTCCAAAAGTTTCAAATCATCAATCAACTGTATGAAATCTTTGAAACATCTTATTTGTCTCCTTCACCTATGTTCTTCAAAGTTTGAATGGTGAAGCCGTTACTAGCATTTTTAGCTGACATTATAGAGATTGCAATGAAGCAATTTACTTGCCAAGAGTTTATAAAATACTCTTTGGACAAGTTTTCATGGAATTGCCAAGATGGTTTAGGCAAATTTCTTCTTTCAAATCGATTACATAATGATGATTACAAAACCCATTACAAAAACTTAGACATAATGCCGCTCACTCTCTCATCACCTTAGAGTGGCTACAAATCCCCTTGATGGCCATTTAAAACCATTTATGTTTTATTGTTTCTTACCATCATATTAATGCTCCAAGTACCATAAAGCACTAAAAACTTTAATTAAGGTTCTTACTGCAGACTCTCATAATTCAACAAATCTACTTGACTTGGGTTTTGAATGATGTTACCACTATGCAATTTACCTTTGCTGTAGTTGATGCCTTCAACATGTTCAAAGTGCCTTCAACTGCTGGATTGATGAGTGTTTCCTTCTGATCATCAACTTTATCGATGATATTTGGACATGCCAAGTGAAACACTCCTTTGCAACCATTAATGGTCGCTGCCAAACTCTCATGATATCTTTTGAAAAGATGACACTCAACAAGAGAAAGAGTTCCTCACTTCTTTCAACATTTCCCACCCATTGGCCAAATTACTTCTCTACCACTTCATGCACATATTCTTGCTATACAAGATGGATCCAACTTGTAAGATGCACTGGTCTCTGCTCATTTTCTATCTACTTTGAAGAGTGTGCTCTTTGCAGAGTACCAGATTCCATTCTTTCAACAATGGACAACCCTTGGACACTTCACCCATGCTTGTGGTAAGTTTGCCCACGCATTCAACATTTTGTTTAACAAAATCATGTTGAGCTTCTAGTCAAAAGGATGTTCTTCTTGGCTTTTCCATGGCACTATGGCCATCCACAACAACATCCTTTCCAAGAAGAATTCCAAGCTGCTCATCTTGCAAAATCCTTATCGAGGATAAGATCCTAAAAGACACTACCCAATGAACCAAAACAAGCCTCACATAGTGAATACTTGTATAACTTGAGTGCTAAAAACATTGGGAACACACTAAATGTGCTACAATTACTCATACAACAGCTTTAAAATGCTTTCTCACAAAATCGAATAATCTTGACTCCCAAATTTTCCATTCAAATTGACTATCAACAAGCCAAATTAGCATTATAATGCTTAAAGAAAACATTGTTTCATATAAGTGATTTATTTATGAACATCACCTTTACAAATTACCCAACTATGGGGATATGTAATTAGTGAAAAAAAAAAAAAAATTACAAACTTCAGCTAGACAAATAGTCCTCCCACTTCTTACCCAACCAGGTAAATGAACCCTTTATTTGAGCTTTCTCTTCTTCTAAAGCTGATTTGGAGATGGTCGCATCTTGCACCACTTTTTCTTTTGTCACTTCCCCTTTGGGTGCTTGCATGATTTTCTTTCCCTTACCAGGATGATGTTATGGAAACAATTTCCAACACTTCTCGACCCAATGTCCATTAATATTTCAATGAGTACAAAATTTCTTTTGAGCTCCTCTTCGCTCACTTGCCTTTAACCTTAGATGATATTTTCTCTTTTCAGTCTCAATTCCAGTAGACATAAACATCTTCTCAATGATTGATTTCCTTTTATCGCACTTATCTACACAATGGTTAGATGAAAAACAAAAGGTAAATGGAAACATTCTCCTCAACACATTATTCAAATCTGCGTGTTGTTTTCCATTATGAAAAAGATTCGAATTAACAGAATGGTTATACCTCCTTTTGTTTTCCTTTGGCTTATGTTGCTTGCGTGAGGAACTTGCATGGAAAGAAGAATTTAGCTTCCCTTCTTCTTCAACCTTTTCATCTCTTCTTGGAGACGGTTTGCACTTCAAGTCCTCCTTATGCTTGAGGAACCAAGCAGGAACCAATTCTGGATGAAAATCCAAACATATTGCCTCCTCATGTCTTCTCTTACGACAAAAGGAACACAATACCCATGAGCTGTCACTAGAAGACCATTCTTCTTTGCAACATAGCCTAAGCCTTCATATTTAGGCCTCTCCATGGCCTCAATTGGATTTGTAATGCCTTGCTGGTTTACTCCAAGGTCTCCTCCCTTGTAACCCATCTTGGTCAAGAGCTTGGATCCAATGCCTTTACTATGTTTTTCAAAGGATGCAAATGAATTTACGCCAACACTTTTGCATAAGGAAGAAGCATGTAAATTCTTACCATTTTCTGCATCTTTTGATTGACATATGAAGATGTTTTTGAACTCCCTTTTGATTTTGAATGTGTCCTCTTGGACTCTTTGGCTCTCTTCTTTCATCTCCTCGAATTTGGGCGCTGATAGAACCTCATCTTCCACATCATGTGGACAAAAGGTACAAACTTGTCCATCTACCTTCCCTGAGGGACTTTCTACTCTAGTATCTTGCATAAGTGTTGTAGAAAAACATGAATATTGTGGAAAAGATGGTGGTTTATCACTATTCTTGTTACCTTCTTCCCTTGTAGAACATTCTCCTCTTGGAGGTCTAGAGATTTCAACTTGCAATTTGGTATTCCTCTCTTCATAGAGGACTTTCACCATTTCTACCATGTCTAAGAAAGCCTTTCTAAAAGCCTTCACATCCTCTGACATTCTTGCAGGATCTCCTCCTTGTGACATGCTTTGCTTGAAGCTTCTACTACAATTTGAGGTACAACTTGGTGGTAGAGATTGTAACAATCTTGCTCTCCTTTCCAAAACCTTCTCCTCACTTGAGCTTCGAAACAAATTTAGTTGCAAACAATAGCCAATTCCTCTTTGCACAAATAAAAACCTAAGCTCTGATACCAACTTGATTTGAAATTGGGGTGGATTAGTAATGTTGTGCTAATTCCCCATTCATAATATAAAAATGTGCTTGAGGTTTGGACTCTAAAATTGCAAGTAAAAACTTGAACCTTATGTGTGTTTACTAACGTTATTTTCATGAAGAAAACTTAAAACATGAAACCAAAACACTGAATGGAAGCATGCATCAATCAATAATACACCATCCATTGATAAAGGAGTTCACCCCTCCTGGGCTACATCTTCTTGGATCAACTCTAAAGGCATGACTCCTTCTCATTATGCTCAAAATTATTCAGTAATAAAGAGTACATAAGTGTGCTAACAAAAAGAGTGGCTAGTTTCTCGTTCATGGAAACATTCTTCTACAAAGAACTCTCACTCTAAACACATGACAACCTACAGTTGGTCATGAAACAATCAACAAGCTAAGGGCTCTCAAATCAAGACCCCATGCTCAAACTTCCAAGAGCATAAACAATACTACAATCCACTTGTAGTACTTAAACAAGTCTCTTTCTCCATACACATATAAAGAAAAGAAGAAATAAAGCTACAACATTGTTGTAATGGCTACTGTAGAAAGCACATGGACGCTGGAAGAACCCTCCAATGTCATATATATCTTCCTACTCTTCCATAAACTAAATCAACACTCTGGTTGACCATGGCACCCATAGGCTTCAATTTACAAAATATCATATCTAGAAGTGTGCCATTGATCCTTAAAACTATTCCAATGAGTTCAGAATGCCCAAAAATGGCTATCTAGCCTCTTTTTGCATCCCATTTGATCTAAAATTGCCTTAGTTATGACTTATGTCAGTCTCTCCATAATTTTCTCCTCCAAATCTGGCTTAGATCTAGTAAAATTAATTATCTGGAGTTAAATTTGGCAGTTCTACTGAAATCGGCAGTCCCACCATCTTCCCTACCTATCTCGCAGTTAAGGCCAAGTGGTCACATACAAAGTGATCAGTCTGAAAGTTAAGGCGATGGTTCCGCAACTCTGTCGAAAGTTGCAATCCACGAAGTCCAACCATCAACGGATAATCTCAAGCCTAAACAATAGGCACTCTACGATACACGGACCTGCCAGGGTTATAAAATACATCATATAACAATATCGGGTCTGAAAGTCCCCCCATCACAAATCGCAATCGACAGTGGTCGGGGTGTTACTTCATGCTCCCGTTGTGATCTGCGATTGCGATTTTTTCACGTCGCAACTGACCTTCGCCGGGGTCCGATTCTCATTCCACCTATGACTTAGGATATTGCAATCGCAACTAGGATACTGTTGGGGGATGATTCTTAATAATTTCCTTTGTGCGATTATCACATCACCACTTCTCCTTAATCCACTCTTGTATTTTTCTTCAATATGTGATATGTAGGACCCAATGTAAACCTGCCACTTGGCACTGCCCCATTCACTGGGACCTTTTCCATGTCATCCAATCCTGCCACTTGGACAAGTCAAATTTGAACTTTGACTTGCTCTAACTTCTGCACACGAGCTCGGATTTGAATGTCATTTGCACCATTGGATTCAGAATGACAAGCTCTTCTATCTAAAGCTAAGCTTAAAAATATTCTGACACTTTGATTTTTTGACAAATTTTGAGCTCCTAATGACATAATTAGAGCCCTAACCCCTCCACTTGCAATACACTCCCTTAATTTCTTTAGCATGGGGAAAAGAAAACCTAACATTTTACCAAACATCATCTGACTTGGCTTTCTTCTTGAGCTTCTTCTTGAACTTCAACTATGACATCTAACTCACATGGAAGTTTTTCACTTTGTCTAACTCGATCACAACAAAACTAGAATTTGAATTTATCGAGGGACCTCGATCAACCTAGAGAAAATAAGTTTTAAAGGATGTGACAATAAGGGTTTTTGTTTCAAATCAAATGCATAATATAGATGCACTGAGCATCGAGAAGCATGCCTACATCAATGACTAATCATATGCCTACATTAATGATTACTCATATGCCTACATCAACGAATACTCATAAATATTGAAGTCAATCACAATAAAGCAAACAAGGTAGCATGTTCTTTGGTAAGTTTTGCAACCAAAAAAGCTACAATCCCTTATTTAGGTAACATCACAAAAAGCCACAACTTCTTAGAAAAATAATTCACGAAATGCCACAACAACTGAGTCACAAAAGCCAAAAGAACATAACATAGATGCAGTGAGCACCAAGAAGTATGCCTAGATCAATTACTACTCATATGCCTACATAAATGACTACATGTATGCTTACATCAATGACTACTTGTATGCCTACATTAGTGACTACTCATAAATATTGAAGTTGAACACAATAAAGCAAAGAAGGTAGAGTGTTCATTGGTAAGTTTTACTACCAAAAAAAAAAAAAAAACCACAATCCCTTTATAAGGAAAAGGAAAAAAGCCATAGTCTCTTAGTAAAAGGTCATGAAAAGTCACAATCACTCAATCATAAAAGCCAAAAAAGCATAATGAGCACCAAGAAGTATGCCGAGGGTTGGAATTTCAAGATAGATCCACCTGCCAAATTGGTTGGTTTTCACACCTCCCCAACCCATATTCATAGTTTTAAGCAAGGATCCTTATGGTCTCATAAATTTTTAAACTGTTTTTGATAGGCAAATCACCTTGTGGCAAGCAATTTTCTCGTCAAATTCCATTCCTAAGTATGCCTACATTAATGAATACTTGTATGCTTACATCAATGACTACTCATAAATATTGAAGTCGAACATAATAAAACAAAGAAGGTAGTGTGCTGATTTGTAAGTTTTGCTACCAAAAAACTAGAAAAGCCTACAATCCCTTAATGAGGAAAAGTGACAAAAAGCCCCAATCACTAGTCACAAAAGCCATAAAAGCATAATATAGATGCACTGAGCACCAAGTATGCCTACATCAATGACTACCCAAATATTGAAGTCAAACACAATAAAGCAAAGAAGGTAGTGTTTTCATTAGTAAGTTTTGCTACCAAAAAATTAGAAAAGGCTACAATCCCTTAAAGTCACAAAAAGCCACGGTCTCTTAGTAAAAACAAGTGATGCAGTTGGCCACTAAAGCTAGGAAAACATAATATAGATTCACTAAGAACAAAGAAGTACTTGTATGCCTACATCAATAATTACTCATAAATATTGATGTAAACAAAATAAATCAAAGAAGGTAGCATTCTAAATGGCAAGTTCTGTTACCAAAAAACAAAAAAAACTATAATCTTTTACCCACTAAACATCACAAAAAGCCATAATATCTTAGTAAATAAAATATGTCAAGAAAAATCTCAAATTAACACTTCAAATCTCTCCACTAATAACATCACAATGAAATCAATTTTAATAATTGAAAATAATAAAAAATATATTTTGTTAAAATAAAACATTACAATATAAGCAAAAATTTATAATCAAAACTTAAATATCAAAACAATATACAATAGTCAAAACATAAAAAACCATTGTACTATAATCATATACATTTAATTATTAATTATAGCCCTAACCTTAATTATAAAACACTAATAATAAATATAGAAACATGGGTTGTTATTATAAAAAAAATTAAAATTATAATGTAATTTTTTTGTTTTTATAATCATTACACTATGCCTACTACTAATTTGCACGTTTACATAATTTTGTCAAATTTATATATATAATTTTTTTTTGAATAGCGAGATAGGTGAGATTACTCATGAGTTTTAAACCAAGCACCTTTACATAACAGCCGCAGTCCTCAATCACCATCTATTTAAACGATGTGAATTTTTTGCAATTTTTGCATATAGAAATTGGTTTTATCTGAAGAAAACACCAATTCCATAAAACTGGATAAGAGCTATAGTGATTTTACTCTGGAAATAAGAAAGAGGAGTTGTCTATAATGCGACTTTTTGGAGATTCTGGTGACAGAATCCGGCAGAAGAAATTGAAGTTAAATCTTGATTTGTTGCAGTTAAAATGGTTTTTTAACTGCATATTTGGATTCAGCACCCTGAAAAACCCCTGAGACTCTTTGATTGTGCAGAAACTAGCTATAAAACTTGCTAATCCAATAAATTGCTGCCGGATTTTGACCAGAAAAACCCAACAAAAAAGCTTTCAAAAAATGGCATTATAGAAAACTGATAAGAAAGATATGAAGAGGCTGTTGGTTTGGTTGGAAGGACAGTGATCTCAACCACATACTCGCAGCGACTTCACATGGCATTGGGTCCTATCCTTTTAAGACAAATGAAGTGGGTGAATCCATGCCAGATTCCCTTGGTTGTTTCCTGAGAAAGATACGTATACCGAACAACACACATCTTATCAACTTCACTCCCAATGCCTGAACGACCATTCTCGTCAACCCACCACAGTCAGCAACACTCACATTTTTACCTAACACTATTTAATAATTTGGGTACCTATCCATTTCTTTGCCGTTATCCAAAATCATATATTACAATCATTCCCACGCCTTTTTGTTCTACGCTCGATCATCTTATCGCTTCGGCCCGAGCAATTTTGCTTCTCTGCTAAACGATGGGAAGAGCGCCTTGCTGTGCCAACGGTGACAGAAGCAAGGGAGCCTGGACCAAGGAAGAGGATGACAGGCTTACCCAATATATTCAGGCTCATGGAGAAGGATGCTGGCGTTCTCTCCCCAAGGCCGCAGGTTTTCCTTGAATCTATAGTTTAATTCTAAGGATTTCGGTACTGGTTGGATGCTAACAAACTGTTGTTTATTTCTTTTGGGTTATAATCTCCAGGTCTGCTTCGGTGTGGAAAAAGTTGCAGGCTGAGATGGATAAATTATCTTCGACCTGATCTGAAACGAGGAGGTTTTTCTGAAGATGAAGACGATCTTATTCTCAAACTGCACGCCCTCCTCGGAAATAAGTACGTTTGAAGGACGAGAAGTGTGATTTATTAGTGTAACTATGTATTTGATTAAAACTACCCAAGTTTTGGATGGATGCCCCACCCGTTTTGGATGGATGCCCCACCCATTATCCCATTAAACTTAGATGGATGCTCTACCCATTATCTCATTATCAAGGATACCGAAATTATCATAAGTGTAATGGCTACCACAAATGAATATGAGTATTGGTAGTTTCAATCAAGATACACCACTTCTCCAAAAGTAAAAACAGATCATGTTTAGAGAAGTAACATGATTTTTGCATATTGTCAATTTGTTTTTTGTTTTGGAGAAATTATGTATCTTGATTGAAATTAACAATGTTTTAAATGGCAGATCTATCATCACCAAGGACACATCAACTATCATAAAGAACAAATAGCTTATGTGACCCTTATGATAAGTGTAGCTTCCACCACAAATGAAAGTCATTTCAATCAACATACATAGTTTACCACAAATAAAAATAGTTCCAATCAACATACATAGTTTCTCCAAAGGAAAAAACACAGCTTGTGTTTGAAGAAGTGCGGTTTTTTAAGTTGTGTATCTGTTCTTTGCTTTTGGAAAAATGGATTGAAACTTGGAAAAATGGATTGAAACTACCCATGTTTTTGATAGAGGTTTAATCCATCATCAAAGACAATTAAGCCATCAGAAAGAAATATAGCTTGTGTACCTTATGATAGGTGTAGCATCCACCACAAATGAATGTTGGTAGTTTCAATCCAGATACACAATTTCTTCCAAAGAAGAAAAATAGATTGACAACGTGGATTCTAATCGTGAAAATCTATTTTTTTTCACTTGCAGGTGGTCTCTGATAGCGGGTCGTTTGCCTGGTCGAACTGACAACGAGATCAAAAACTACTGGAACTCTCATCTGAAGAGAAAACTCATCAGCATGGGGGTCGATCCCCTGACCCGTCGTCCATTTCAGAGGAATTCTCGCCATGATCTTTCGCTTCCCGAGAAAGTTGAAGTGCCTGAAATAGCAAGGCCGCGTGAGATTGTCGAAAATTTCTTTCACAGTCCGTCAGAATTATGCGGCGACTCGGAGCAAGTTTCAGATGCTGCAAGCGAATCCCTAGCGCGCGATGAGCCCTCCACACTAAATCTCAACCTGGAGCTCTCAATAAACTGGGCTTCAATGCACGTAGCTGTGAAGGAGGAACCCATTTTAAAATCCAAACCAGGCGAAGAAGAAGGCGCAGGTGGTCGCTTTGATGAAAAGGGATATCTGTTTCGATATGAAGAATGCCCGGTTGGGAAAAGTCTACTGAGATGAGATGAAAAGTTAGATGCGCAGTAATGTGATTTATGCATGTTGAACTTATTTTGATGGTAGAAACTGGAAATGTTTTGGAATCCAAAGGATAGTAATGAGGTCAATTGTTTGATCAACCAAAATCTACAGTCCGAATAAATGGTTATTTATGCCTAATGCAACCCCAAAGAAAATCATCCACCCAGGTCTGAATAATATATTCATGGAGAAGGGAACTCCTGGTCTCATGCCCTAATTCAAGGAAAATCCACCTGGGCCTCTGAATATTGTATTCATGGATGTAAGAAATATCAAAATTTAATTGCAAATTTATGGCATTTTTCACTTGATTTGCAAAGGAACTTTCGTTCCATTTAGAAATAAAGTATCATTAGCCTCTATGTTTGCCAGTTATATTTTTAGTATTAAATTTTTATGTAATCCATATGTTTGTTGTAAGTGGGTGAAGGAAATAACCCTCTCTATATTTTAAGCTTGTAAATATTTATCATGATCGGTGTTGTCAGAATATAAAGCCCTAACCAAAACACATTCTCGATTATATTCGAGACAAAAACTTTATTTATTTATAACTGTATGAAATAAATTTATTATTTAACCTGCATGAAACTTGTCAGGCATAAACTTCATATATTTAAATTGCACGATATGAAATTATGGTTAATTTTGTTTATAATATTAAACGAAAGAGGCCATGGTTTCCATGATTGAAAGGTAGATCTCGTCTTTCCTAAATTTTGATAAAATTAAAAAGTAGAGACCTTTAAGTATGGAAGTTTCCTTAATGGTATATGTGATGTTTTAAATATATTTATTTATTTATTATTATCTTATTTAGTTAGATAATTATTATAAATTTGTGTGTCATATATTTTAAATAATATTTATTTATTGTATA
>APFE030213295.1:186762-228079 GCA_000404065.3 Pinus taeda | reverse complement strand
ATCAAATTTATATAAATAAGGGTTTTTATTTTTTGGTGACTAGAGAAATTGGGGATTTCAACTTCAAATCTCATTATACATAACCATTTATTATCATGGAAATGGACATGGTCAATTAAGTTGTCTTTAGGATTGGTTCTTGAAAATAATAATAATAATTATTATTATTATTATTGAAAACATTAATTTTATCATGCTCTTCTTATTAATACAAAAACTCTACAAAATATTTTGTTCGGTCACATAAAACAATCAAATAAGAAAACAAGTATTTTTGACTTAAAATCTATACTGACCATTTTGAATTGATGTAATCCTAAATAACAAATCTTAACATTGCACAAATTTGGCAATTGTGGTATTTAAGAATGTTGAATCCATTTTTACATTAAAAGCAATAATTCCAAAATTTCAAAATTTAGTTTAAAAAAAATTAATTGATGATATTATAGGGATAACAAATCATGAAAAGATTAACATTGTTCTTTTCATTTTCTCTCTTACAACAGTAGTGGATCTAACTAACTAACTATTAAAATCTTATCTTGCAATCATAGTGGACCTAACCATTAAGATCTTATCTTGCAATCATAGTAGATGTAACAATTAAGAACTTCTCTACCCTTCTTGAAGGTGACATGTTAAGGTGACATGTTTGAATACAAAGAATAGTGACATGTTTGAATACAAAGAATGGTAGTTATGTATACTTTTATAAACCAATTAATCAAATCATTGTATGGAAGTGGTCCCTACTCCCACAAGCAATGACATTTAAAACATTAATTTAACATGAAACTACAATATGACTTTAAATATGATATTGATAATAATTAACATGTAAATTTGACATCTCACTAGATGTCATCTTAAATAATAAAAACAATGATTAATAATATGATCATTATCATCAATATAACAACTATTACCTTTATTAACCAAGTCTCTCTTAATTTAGATGGAAATAATTTACCTTTTTATTTTTAATCTGTAGTGGTCAAAATATGTTCAAATTATCTCTGTCAAAATTAAATTTTGGAATTAAATATTTTTTCATGTGAAAATGGAACCAATTCAAAAGATTGTACAATATTAATGGTCTGCTAAGTAGTTCGTGCCACTATGTAGGTCACGAGTTCAAGCCTTGTCTTAACCAAGGGTCGTTCTTGCGGGTGGCTGGTTCCTCCTAGAGGCTATAGTGGTAGTGGCGGCTGATGGGATTATAGTGGTAGTGACATGTTCCTCCTAGAGGTTATAGTGGTTGGTAGTGGCAGGTTCCTCCTAGAGGTTATAGTGGTAGTGGCAGCCGGTGGGATTCGATGGGATTTGACCCCGTCTCCCACCCTGTTACTCCTAGAGGTTATGGGATTCGACCCCGTCTCCCACACTGTTACTCCTAGAGGTTATAGTATTTGACCCTGTCTCCCACCCTGTTACTCCTAGAGGTTATAATATTCGACCCCGTCTCCCACCCCGTTCCTCCTCGAGGTTATAGTGGTAGTGGCAGCCGATGGGATTCATCTCCCACCCCATTCCTCCTATAGGTTATAGTGGTAGTGGCAGCCGGTGGGATTCGACTCCGTGTAACCACAGTAAGATACCACCACCTTTGCCGATTCTGCTAGTCAACCAAAAAAAAATTATTTAATTTTTATAATTTTATTTAGTCAAAATAACTTACATTGGCTTTTAAATTAAAATGTTGATTTACTTTCTATTTTATTATTATTTGAGTGGTCATAACAACATTTATAACATAACCCATATAATATAAAAATATTTATTATATTAATTTCTCAATTTCTTCTTTTTATTTAAATGACCATTTAATTAAAATCTATTTAATTATAAATTACTTTGATGACTTTCCTACTTTTTGATTAATCTTATTAACATGATTACTCACATACAACTTTACTTGGTATTTTTGGTTTACTTACCTAAGTCTTTACTTCACCCTTTCAGCTGGCTTCCTTAGCTCTAATGGCTTCCATCCTTAGCTCTTATGTGGGGTTGCTTAAGTAATGAACAATATACCCCAACAATGTGCATGCCAATAGGAAAGAACATATCACACTATGTGTATATCTGCGAGCAAAATAATCTCTATTTCCTTACTACATAAATGGGGTTGCTTAATCAGTGAAGAATATGTCCCAGCTATGTGCATGCCAAATGAAAAAACCATATGACATCAAGATAATCCCTATGTAGGAGGAGCTTGGGAGCTCACATCTTTCCATTATTTATGTGTTTATCTTCACTTATACAGTTTGATTTATACATTTATTAATCAAAGTGTTTATCTTGACTTATACACTTATTAATCAAAGTCACTATTTACTGAAGCTATAATTTTCCTCCCAAGTTAAGTTTTTAGGTGAATCCCATAATTTGTATTTTTCAAAAATTTAATTATAGAAATGGTTAAATAATTTTTTATTGTAAAAATAGATTTAACATTATTTAGTAGGATCGAAAATCTTGAAACTTGATTGTTATAAAAAAAAAAAAAAAAAAAAAATCACAATTTTGCTAAAAATCTTAAAATTTTTTAAATAAAATTGTGGTCTCCTTAAAGTACGGCCTATGGCCTATCAAATATGGAAACATGTCAACCTTGCTGGCTGTTCACCACACCACTTATTTCCTTTCTGGCCGTGCGTTCGTCCCTGTGTTATGGGAAGGCTTCACCCAATTTTGACATTTAACTTGGCGTTATATACTTTGTACGGCAAATTTAATATTTAGCTTCAGTGTTACCCACAATGTACTCTTTGTGAAAAGTGACAGACATTCAATTGTTACGGTGCTAATACCCAAATTTGGTAACTCCTCATCTCTCTCTTTATGAAATTTTGACATTTAGCCTCACTGTTGTCGGCAGTGTACTCTTTGCGAAACGAGACAGACCTCCATTTGTTGCAGTGGTCTAGTCATTTACGAAAATGTTTGACTGCAATCCTAATAGTAGGTATTAGTAGGTATTCTGAGAATGACTTCCTTTCTAACCTGTAAGAATTTTAGATACTTTGAAAATGACTTCATTTCTAACTTGGAAGAATTTTACATATTTTGAGAATGACTTCCTTTCTAACCTGTAAGAGTTTTAGATATTTTGAGAATGACTTCCTTTATAATATGTAACAGTCTTGGCAGTGTTTATATACATAATATAATGTAAGGGTGGTGGTGTGATTTTTAATATTTAAAATGTATTTATAAATATAAAAATGAATTTAATTGTTTTTAAGTTTTAAAGTATTTTATATTTAATTACATCATTTATATAATTTATAGTTATATTTTTGACAAATTTTTACTAAATTTAAACTGTTATTTGTTAACAAATCTCTATTAAATTTTGAACTATTTTCTGGTTAACAAATCTCTACCATATTTTAAATCATTTCCTAAGAAAAAAACTAAAAACTAAACAATAAAATAACTTTAATGTAACATTGCAGATTCCTTAAATATTTGGGAATGGACAGACATAGACAGGGTCAATTTTTTTGACGGCACCCATGTCAGTCAGATTCCTGAATATTCAGAGTATCTGCAATCGACTTTAAACTCACCGTTCTTATCCACACCTTGCACCTTGTACGTGAGCGATCAGTTGTGTATATAGCAGAGATAAGTCTTGAACGCAGTAATAGGTGCGCATTGACTTGTTCTGAAGCCATTCTCTACATCTCCATGATCACGTTTGTCCCCATGGTTTCTTTGTTTTATTGTCTTCAATGTGGGTCTTAGTTCCTTTCTGTTTCATTGTATTAACTTTATATGCGACCGTTTTCGCTCTTCAACTGCAGAAGCCTTCACATCTTTCTTTTGAGAATCACCCTTTATATTCCTTAAAATGTAAAAGATTTTGTTACATTTTTTAAGTCATCTCAGAGGATTTTATATTTTGTTGCAATGTACTTGTGAAGCTACTAGATATAGGTGGTTGTTGTTGTTTTTTTTTTTTTTCTATCTCTATCTTTGCCTCACACTCGACTACTATATTTTTCTTCATATGTTTTTATAAAAAATGATATATTTTTCTGATCTAATCAACATTTACACCTTGTAACATTTTCCACATTGAGTCGACCTTTTTCTCCAAGGTCTTTCCCGCAGCGAGAAAATTTTGATGGTAAAACTTGAAAGGTATCATGAGCATTGAGGCAACATCTATTTCTGTAAGACTAGATCTTCCTCGTTTTTCCATTGAATTCCTTGATGTTGTTGTCTTTATCTTCAGCCTTCGACAACTAGATCTTCCTCTTTTTCCATTGAATTTCTTGACGACGTTGTCTTTATCTTCAGCATTCGACTTCTCAACCTCATGATAGTTTTCCAATTTTTTAATATTTGATCGGCAATCTTTCGATATTCATAACAATCTCCCTTCATATTTTATTTGGGGATTGAATTTGCATTTTCTCTTTGTTTTCTACAAGATATGGTCTAAACAAGTTTGGTTTGCTTCTATTATTTTTTATTTTATTGTTTTTACTCATTGTTATATTTCTTTTTTATACTTTATTGGATGATTTCTTCATACTGGGATGCAATAAGTTATGATTACTTCTACTGTTTGTTACACTTCTTTTTGTTTTATTTTATTGGATAATTTGCTCATACTAGAGATGCAATAAGATATGATTGGTAAATTAGAATATAAGTAAGCACCATGAAGGAAGAGAAGTGGCCTTTTGGTCAAGTCACTATTCACTAGAGCAGAGGTCATTCAATGAAGCAAACCAAATAGGTATCTTAGGTCATGTAATTGATATAGGAGACTAAGGTTGTAGGGTTGAATATGGGGAGGGGTGCATCTTATGGAATTTGTTTTGAAAGAGACACTATCACTCGAGAAGGAAACCACTATGACATGACAATGGTGGATTTGACTAAATAAAGTATAAAAGAAGAATAAGGAATAAGGAGGGTGTTATAATTGAAAGGAGGGATATTTCGACGAGTAGAATGACGTTCTTTACCTTGAACGTTATCTTTAATCATCCCTCTTTCATCATTTTTCTAGGCCATCTAGCATCTAAGTCTTCTTCTCATCACCATTCATTTTTCTTTCTATCATATTTTTTATTCTTTTCAACCCCGTCATTGGGATTCTTTGGAGGTTGGCCACCCCTATAACAATGGAGGATATTTGAGAGGAATCTAGTACATCATAACTTGGAGTCTTAGGAGCCATGCATGACCAATGCTTGTTGGTTCATGGTTCCCCCTTGGGGAAAATAAGATGGAATCTATTGAAATGAAGTAATAAATGACACTAATGTAATTCCATTTAAAAAATTATGTTGTTAGACAAAAATGAGGCCTTTACCTTGAGGTCAATATTATATATAAATGAGGCCTATGAATAAATGCCTTTATATACTCATGATGGAAGTGCATAGTCAGTAGGATAGAGTCTCTACACTAGTGTTGTAGTACAAAAGCAAGAAAGAACTACCATTGTAGTTGAATAGTCATTCAATAATTTGTAAGTTCATATTTTTTGTTCCAATTTCACCATTTCCAATTGGGCTAGATACAAAAATTAGATCCCATCATGTGCTTTCACCAAAAGACGTGAAATATTTGTTGAATTTTAGAGTTGCTAGGCAGATCCAATTTGTAAGCCACTAGCCCAATATGTTGAGGACCTTTTAGGGGCCATAAAAGTTGGGAGCAAGCTTTTAGTGGGGATTTTCTTTGAGAGAGGTCTACTTATAAAAAAGTAAACAAAGGAACTCATGATCCCATCCTTCTAAATGGAATTTCAAGTGATTTTGATCAACCCATTACCTTATCATGTTTAGAGCCATTACCAAATTATCCCTCAGAGTGTGGAAAGTGACTCGAAAATGTGTATAAACCTATTGCACCTTATAAAATGTAGGTATATACGAGAATACCAGTGGGGGATTTTGGTCATTTAGCCTCAAAGGGAGTTATTCAAGTGGCACCATGATAAACTGCATTATACCACCATTCTACTATAGGTAACCACTAAACCCAATGGCATTATCACTCTAAATTAAAGCCCCACAAATACATTTCCAATTAATGTTGTTGATAGGCTTAATCTAACCATTATTTAGGGTTTATTGCAATGCTAAGAGTCAATTGAGTGCATTGGAGCCAAATAAATTTTGTTAGAAATTTCTAACGAAAGTGGGGTTATAGTCCATCATAGTAGATTGTGGCATATACATGGATACTTGAGTTACCATAGAAACTTTAAAAGGGTGTTGTGGAGCACAAAAAGAGCATATTTGGAAAGTAGTCAAACCACAACCTTGATAATGTTTTTTTTAATATTTGGGTAACCTCATAATAAAGTCCACATAGTCAATGCAATGGGTAAAGGTTTTAGTTCACATAGAGGTTTCACTCTATTCCTTTGGTTGTTGGAAAATGTCACATTCCATAGCAAAGGTGCATGTTACACCTCATATTCATTTTAGTGCAGCTCATATTTTATCTCAATATGTGACCCTTCATATTAGCAAATGATTGTGCCTATCTTGATGATATTAGAACTTAAAGTATCATGATTAGATGTGTCATTATGGTACGTTGTATTATTGCATCTTATTAGCCAAAAGTATGGCTACCTTTGTATTCATGTATTATACTAGGTCACACTTAAATGATTTATGTAAAAGTGTCTAATGTAGATGACCTATCTCCAGACACTTTCTAGTTAGTCATGGTCCATCTCCTTAGTCCCCATTTTAGGATATTCCTTGCTCTTATGACTTAGCTAAATAATCCTTGTTGTAATTAAGTTGACATCATATCAATCATTTATGACCTGGGTGGTATATCAGGGCCATGGGATGGATCTACTAGAACACATGATCTAGGGGAACCTTTAGGCTCTCTTACTTATTTCTATGAAAAAGTGTTTCTCATATTATAAAGGTTGTAATTCCTACAGAAGTATAATTATCTTATGCATAAGAATGGACCCCCTCTTATGTATTTTTCACGCTTTGGCAATGGAAGCTTAGAGATGATTGTATAGTTTCTGATGTAGTTTCACATTTCCTAGGATAGTTTCATAGTTCTTGAGGTAGTTACATTGATATGATCAAGGCACTACCACATTAGTCACATCATCTAAAGCATTTTGGATCTATTTTTACATGCATGGGCTAGACCTTGACATTCCATGTCCTTGAACTTTGAGTGCTCTCATCCTCCATGCATTTTGAAGAAACTTCTCACTTGATTTTATGGTTGACTTCTTGGAGAACTATTCTAATATCCCTTTTAGCACATGTGGGATATTTTTGATTTGGAAGATCATTCCATGGTTTGTGCAAGTTACTTAATGCATGATATGAGGATATTATTTCAAATTGGAAACTTCACACTTGGAAATTGGAGATTTCTTAAAGGAGCTATCTTCCCTTTTGGAATTCTTTTACCCAACATGTATGGTCATACCATCCTTTGAGGCTAGATGTTGGCATATTCAGAGACTTGTATTCTTTGGAAGAGAACTTATCCAAATTAGTGGGGCTCATAGTCTAAGTTTGGATGTATACATCATCAACTGATATTTTTATGTAAAAGGGAACTTGATACATATGTAAATGAGGGAGTAAACCTTAACTAAAGTTGACTATTCTAACAAGACAAATTATATGAAGGCAATAGAAAGATAGTGAAGGTAGAGAACGAGTGTTGGCTTGAGGAGGCTTGGACCTAGGTTTAGAGTTAGCTACGCTAACCAACAAAACCTTACACTATTGGCTCTTTCAGAAACAACCCGCTTAGCATAGGCTGCAGTCTGACTCGAGGCAGTGTTGTGGGATGCTAGAACCAGGTTTCTGCATCCAAACGGTTATGTGATGTGGGGTTAGGGCATTTCTCTAGTTCCAGGCCTGATCTAACCTTCATGAACCCTTATCCCAAAATTCCCAAAACTTAAATGATTTTGAGTTAAGCAGAGTTATTAACTTCACGTAAACACCTAACCATGCATAAAATCACATATAATAGTAGATCTAGATCTTCGCGGAGAAATAAATATGAAAATACAGATAACTAGCATTCAAGTGAGGGTAAATAAAGAAAATTCTTAAGTATAAATATTGGACACAGAATTGCTTCAAATATTCTTTATTACTTCAGATCTTTCGCATACAAGCTTTCCAAATCATGCACACACAGCTGCAGGGGCCTGCACACTGAGCTACAGACGTATCAAGGTCTTCGTGCACTCAGCAGTAGGAGCCTTCGCCTGTAGAAAATATTCTAGTAGGTTAACCCGATAATGCAATATAAATCAAAGCAGAATAATATAACCTACTTCTACTATCAATTAGTGGAAGCTTAAAGATCGAGTTGAACAATATAACTAGAAGAAGAAGAATTAATCACGCAATACACATGAAAATACATTGGGCAAAGCCTCAGCTAAAAACCCCACAGTATTGTATTATCATACAGGTGGAAATGCATAGGAACTTTACAAAGCCTTAGCTCTCACAGCTAGCCATCTCTCAGTACAATCCTCACAGATGCTCATAGGAAATCTTGGCTTCTCTCCATCCTTCCTCTCTGCCCTCCTAGCTCCTATTTCCTTGCATTATTCCTCTAGGATGATTCTCCTGTTACCAAGTGTAACACTCTTTCACACATTGTCAGAACTGTGCGATCCTCAAGGAATGATTTCTTGATTGCATGCATGATTTTTCTTTATAGGAAAGCATATTAAACTGATAGTACACTGTCCTTGACATTAATATTAATTGGATCTTTCTTAGAATAGACATTCATGAGTTTTTGATGAGGGAATCTTCAGTTAAGTGGAGTAGCACTTGTTGGATGCATGCTTGCATCAACTGACTGTTAACTCTCTATTAGTTCCTCAAATAGTTTGGAACTAATTTAACTAGACTTAACTTAGTAAACTGAGTTAACTAATTACAACTCAAATATAGCTCAACCTTATCTCCTTAATTTAAGGGATAACTCTTGCATGACTTTAGAAAGACTTCTAACTTGAATTTCTCCAGCTAATTAATTTAAAATAAATAAATAAATTATTTCCAAGTGGTTGTTAAGAATAAATTCAATTTTAATTGACAATTTAATTCAAGGACAAATTAAATTGGAATATTCTTGTTGCCACATTTCAACACTACCTCTCAACAAGAAAGGGATTATCTGCCACACCGATCCTATCTCTATGGAACTCAAATTTACACTTTGACAATGCCTTTGTCAAAATGCCAGCATCTTGCTCCTCTGTCGAAACATACTGCAACAGCATGATCGTCCCATCGTCAGCAGCTTGCTTTACCTTGTGAAGCCAATGGGAAATCACAACTGACTTGTTCTCTGGTCTCGGAACAACATCCCAAACATTGTTATGAACTATGGAGTCATAGTCCTCCACCATAGTGTCAACCCAAATTGACTGCTGCACTGCTTCCTCAAAGGAAGATGGCTCGGTCTCAACACATTCCCCAACAAGGGCCATGTATCCAGTGTACTTCTCAGGTGACCTCCTCTATCTGTGTTGAGAAGATGGTGCTCCCACATCCTCTCTTGTATCCTACAACAATCTTTTAGCTTCTCTTGTGTGCTTCCATCCATTTCTGGAAGACTCTGCTTGAGTGGATGTCTCCACTCCTAGAACCTCTACATGCGGTTGCTCTACATCAGTTTGAGGCTCCTCCTCCTTAGGAACCAACAGCTCCTTCACAGCCTGTAGTTGGAGCTCCCTCTCAAGCGAAACTCGCATGGCCTTCTGCTCATCAAACTTGAGATATCTACGAACCATTGTCCTCTGACTAGTAGGCAAGTACACCCGATAGTTGTGAAGTGTATCAGTGTACCCCAAAAGTATCCCGAAATCTGTTATTGGCTCAAGCTTCTTCCGTGCATCCTTTGTCACATGGCAATATACTGATGAGCCAAAGATCATGAAGTGACCCACATCTGGTCTCTTACTGGAGAAAACTTCTTCTGGTGTCTTCATCCCAAGTATGCGATGTGGGCTTCTATTCTACAAATAGATCGTTGTGTTGCATGCCTCAGCCCACAAGTGAAGTGGTAGGCCTTGGTCATGCAACATTGCCTATGTTACCCTTACAATAGTTCTGTTCTTCCTCTCGGCCACCCCATTTCACTGTGGGTTATGAGGTTTTGTCAACTCTCATTTAATTCCTTCCACTGCACAGAATTCCTTAAACTCTTGAGAGACATATTCTCCACCGTTCTCACTTCTCAAGACCTTGATCTTCTTCCCTAACTCTTTCTCAACCAAAGATTTGAACTCACAAAACTTTTTGAAAGTTTGGTCCTTCTTCTACATGAAATAAATCTAGCATTTACGAGAATAGTCATCAATGAAAATCACATAATACCTTTGCTCCGCTGTGGATGCCATCAAGAATAGTCCACACAAATCAGTATCAACTCACTATAAGATAACCTCTGCTCGACTGTCTTGATCATGAAAGGAATACTTGGTGTACTTTCCCAAGGTACAACCTTTGCATGTGTCAACTTGCTCAAGTTTACCTTTGGGAAGTCCTGTAGATATCTGTTGCATTATCTTCAAAGCCCCATGATGAAAATGGCCCAACTGCCTGTGCCACAACTCGCCAATGTCTTGGCTTTGCACCAATTCTGCTTTCATACTCAATGCTACACAATCATCTACCTCTAGTTTATAGAGATTGTTCACCTGAATCCCTATCCTTTTGGTCTGACCTATGGCTATGTGTCTTAGGAATGCCTTTCCTTTACTGAAGACAACATTGTAGCCTTAGTCCTCCAACATCGCGACTGATACCAAGTTCTTCTTCAATCCAGGCACATACATCACATGTCAAGGTGATAGGAGATCCATGCTCCCTTTGAAAAGAAATTGTGCCCACTCCTGAAACACTATACCTTTTGTCTTCACCCATATCTATGTGCATCTTGAGGTATTTCTCCTCCAAGGCACTAAATAAATTTTTATCACTGGTCATGTGGAATGAGTCTCCACTGTCAAGATACTAGACACAACCCATCATCAATGACACCATGCATGCGATGAGGGTAAAGTCCATTTCAAATTGAGAGGCTAATGCCTCACCTTTTGATCCTTCCTAGGATCCCTTCTTGGACTTCTTCGATGGGAAATTAGTCACATAATGTCCCATCTCGTGACAATTAAAGCATCTTACTTTAGGCATGTCACCCTTCTTCCCTCCATGACAAGAATTTGATTTGGAATGGGAAGCCTTCCCCTTCCCTTTCCTTGCCTTACTTGCTAAGGCCAGATTTTCTTCATCATCATTCTTGGATGAAGAGCCATCTTGTGTGCTCCTCTTGATCTCCTCTTGCATGAGATCCAGCCACAATTGTTCCCAATCCAACAGTTTCTCGTTTCCAATCACAGAGTCCTGGTAGCTATTCCAACTCTTTGTAAGGCCAAGGAGAGTGAGGCTCACCATATCATCATCAGCAGTAGTTATTCCCACACTACCAAGCTCATCTCTGCAGGTGGTGAGCTTGTTTAGATATGTGGAAATAGTATCGCCCTTCTCCATCTTGATTCTTCGAAGCTTATCCTTGAGCGCCAATTTCCTTTGGTCGCTACTGTTCTGGTAGAGGTCCTTCAATGTCTTCCACAATGAAAATGGAGTATCCTTCCCATGGATACTCGAGATGATATGGTCTCGAACTCCCTCAAGGATGATCCGTCCTCCTTCGCCACACACTTCTTCCACTCAGCCAACTCTTGTGCATTAGTTGAAGTTGGCTTTGGGATTTCTTGATCAATGAATTCCTTCAAGTCATTGTCTTCTAATACAGCCTCTATTATATCTTTCCATGCTATGTAATTCGAGTTACCTTCCAAGGCATACTCGAGTCTTAAGCCATAGAACACCATTGGCCAACCTTGAAGTATGATATGTTTTTGATTTGCACCTACAACCCCGAACTTCAAACTTCGAATTCTCTTCTCAGTATATTGTTCACAGCGCTGATACCATGTAGAAAATATGTGTAGGTTAACCCAATAATGCAATAAAAATCAAAGCAGAATATTATAACCTACTTCTACTATCAACTTGTGGAAGCTTAAAGATCGAGCTGAACAATATAACCAGAAGAAAAAAAATCAATAGCACAATACACATGAAAATATTTTGGCGAAAGCCTCGGCTAAAAACCCCACACTATTGTATTATCATACATCATGGAAATACATAGGAATTATACAAAGCTTTAGCTCTCACAACTAGCCAACTCTCAATACAATCCTCACAGATGCTCATAGGCAATCTTGGCTTCTCTCCAGCCTTCCTCTCTTCCCTCCAAGCTCCTATTTCCTTGCGTTGTTCCTTGTAGATGATTATCCTTTACCAAGTGGAAAACCTATCCTTAAAAACTGTGCAATCCTTAAGGATGAATCCTTGACTGCATGCATGATTTTTCTCCATGAGAAAACACATGCAACTGATAGTACACTGTCCTTGAACATTTATCTTAACTAGGTCTTTCTCATAATAGACATACATGAGTTTCTGATGAGGGAATCTTCAGTTAACTGGAGTAGCACTAGTTGAATGCATTAATGCATCAACTGACTGTTAACTCACTATTAGTTCCTCAAATAGTTTGGAACTAATTTAACTGGACTTAACTCAATAAACTGAGTTAACTAATTACAACTCAAATATAACTCAATCTTATCTCCTTAATTTAAGGGATAACTCTTGCATGCCTTTAGAAAGACTTCTAACTTGAATTTCTCCAACTAATTAATTTAAAATAAATTAATTAATTATTTCCAGGTAGCTATTAAGACTAAATTCAATTTTAATTCACAATTTAATTCAATGAAAAATTAAATTGGAATATTCTTATTGTCTTATTTCAACAATCTTGTGGCCCTTCACCAACTCGTTCGTGGTGTTTTATCTAAACGACATCCTCATCTTCAGCAAGAGGTGGGAAGAACACTTACAACACATTTGACAAGTCCTTCAAACCCTTTGGCAGCAAAAATTGTGTGCCAACTTGGAGAAATGCACCTTTGGCATGAGCCATGTCCAATAATTCATATACATCATAGATAAGTGTGGCGTGCATGTGGACTTGACCAAGATCCAAGTCATTCGGGATTGGCCAACCCCGACCACTCTAATGGAGCTTCGCAGATTTTTTGGCACTGCAAATCTCTATCGGAGATTCGTGTTGGGATTCTCCCATATCACTTGGCCATTGAGCCAGATTACTAAGGGCAGGGAAAAAGCAAATTTTTCTTGCTCTGAGTCCCAACATAAGGCGTTCATTGAGTTGAAGCATCGCCTCTGCTCTGCACTGGTACTCACACTCGCAGCCCTACAGCAACCATTTGAAATCGAGACAGATACAAAAATACCCCAGCTATGATAAAGAAATGTATTCCATCATGCAGGTTTGCTGACAATGGAAGCACCACATTCTGGGGAAGGAGACAGTCATCCACACCGATCACCAACCTTTTCATTTTATACAGGCACATGGGAAGTTGCAGAACAATCGACATCATAAGTGATCTGCAAATCTACAACAATTCCACTTGAACATTGAATAAAAAAAGCGTAGCACCAATCATGTTGCAAACTGCCTTAGTTGGCCCCCAGTTATAGAATTGACTATTATTCTCAACTCTTGTGGTCACGAGACCTATGGATGGCTGCAACTATACAAAAATGATCCAAAGTTCTCCTTAACATACCAAATGCCAGTAGTTGGCAAGCAAGTTCATGATTTCCACCAAGACGCATTATTATGCTACCTGAGCCACCTTTGTGTTCCGTAAAGTAAGCGTGCTACAAGTATATTTCTCATCCATATCACCTCACGTGTTGCTTGAATTTTAGCCATGTATTCTTCTTCTTCCGAACTGAGCACCACAGATCTTTGCTTCTTTTTGTACCAGGGAACTGTTGCAGACCCAACATTGAAAATTCCACCTAATGTACTCTTTATGTCAGATGGAATCCCTGCCCAATCTACATCTGTGAAGCCTCACCGCTGCGCTCCCTCTGTCTGTATGTACCATAATCCATACTAGGTAGTGTCTCTGAGGTATCGTAAAACCTGCTTAGTTGCCTTCCAATATAATTTGGTTGACCTAACCATAGCTTGGCTCACTTGGTTGACTGTATAGCACATATCTGGTCATATGTTCACAATATATATCAATGAGCCTACTAATTGTCAGTAAATGGTAGCATCCACCTCTTCACTTGAAGTGTCATTCTCCTTTCTCCAGTTGGTCGTTAGAGGTATCTCTATGGATTTACAACTCTCCATGCAAAATCTTTCTAGTATCTCTTTGACATACTTTCCTTGAAACAAAAACAATTCCCGTTCACCTTCCCATACTTCCAAATCGAGGAAGTAGCACATGAAACCCATGTGCTTCATTTCAAATTCCCTTACAAGGTCATCCTTGCAAGAGTTGATCAGTTGTTCATCACCTCTTAATATTAAATCATCAACATATAAAACAATGATAATAAATTTACCTTCTACCAAAATATGATAGAGGCTCACATCTGCTCCACTTTTGGTGAAGCCCAAACCAGTGAGATAAATGTCGATCATGGTGTACCAAGCATGGGCTGTCTGTTTGATACCATACAACGCTCGCTTGAGTCTGCACACATGAGACTCCCAATCAAATGTCTCAAAACCTTATCGTTGTTTGATGTACACCTCCTCCTCAATAACACCATTGATAAATGTTGTGTTTACATCCATCTGGTGGATCCTCCATTGTTGAAAATGGCAACAAGAAATGCTAAAAATAGAAGTGCTAAAAAATAGCACTGCTATAAATAGAAATTAGGGTACCAGTGTTGGACATAGCAACAAGGAATGAAAAATGGAAGTGCTAAAAATAGCATTGCTATAAATAGCATTTCGGGATGGATTCCTATTTTAGTTAATCCCTAAACTAAAATAGTGAAGTAAAATTCCAATTTGATCTTAGCAGTTGTTTGTAAAATAATTAATTAATTCACCATGAGATAATTAGTTGTAGAAAATCAAATATGAAGTCTATGTGGGGACATGCAACATTTTCTCCATTAATTGAAGAATTTATCCATCATTTAAAGAGATAAGGATGAGTTGTAATTTGAGTTGTAATTAGTTGACTCAGTTAACTGAGTCAAGTCTAGTTAGATTAGTTCAAATAGTTTGTTGAACTAATTGTGAGTTCAGATAGTTAATCCATGCATGCATGTAACTGTTGCACTTCAGATAACTAAATACTCTCTCATAAATAACTCATGCATGTCAGTTCAGACAGAGACCCAGTTGAGATTAAAGGAAGGGACAGTGTACTATGAGTTGGAAGAATTTTCCTATATAAGAAACTCATCCATGCAGAGGAATTATCTCCTTCAGGATTGCGCAGTTAGATCAGAGGTTAGTGAGTGTGTGAAGAGGCCAATTCACACAGGTGGCAGCACTGGACCCCAAGGAAAACTGTGCAAGGAAACAGGAGGCTTGGAGGGTAGAGGAGAAGGTTTGGAGAAACCATTGACTATCTATGAGCAGTATTGTTTGATTGCAGAGAGAGCAGGATAGCTTAAGAGCTTATTCTTTTTGTAACTTGAACAAGATTTCCACTTGTATGATAATACAGAGATTGGGGTTTTAGGCTGAGGCTTTCCCCGGGTTATTTCTTCTGTGTTATGTGTGATTGATTTCTCATTCTCAGTTATATGGGTTCTCATTGATCGTGCTCAAATTGATTAAGCTTCCGCAAAGTTTGATGTATAAGTAGATCTTGTATTTTGCCTTAGTACATTGCATAATATGTTGATCTACAGTGGGAATTTCTACATGGTATTAGAGCAAAGGTGATCAGAGGAGAAGAACAGTATACGAGAAGGGAGAAGTTCAAAGGTTGTGGTTCCCGAATATAGAAAACGAGTTCTTATCACATCTCAATTTCACCAATGGCGTTCAGTAGTTTAAGGATCGAGTATGCCCTTGATGGCAACTTGAATTATAGAGCCTGGAAGGATCGCATGGAAGCAGTATTAGAGGATAACGATATAAAGGAATTCATTGATCAAGAAGTCCCCAAGCCGACTGATGCTACTTAATTGGTGGAATGGAAGAAATGTGTGGCTAGAGCAAGGAGAATCCTCCTGGAGGGAGCTCGAGACCACATTGTCTCGAGCCTCCATAGGAAGGAGACACCGTTTTTAATGTGGAAAACATTGAAAGATCTATATCAAAACAGAAGCAATTAGAGGAAGTTAGCACTGAAAGACAAGCTTTGTAATATCAAGTGTGAAAAGGGCGACACGATCTCTATATATCTGAAAAAGCTCACCACCCACAAGGATGAGCTTGGAAGTGTAGGGATCACGACAGTCGATGATGACATGGTGAGTCTTTCTCTCCTCGGTCTTCCTAAAGTTGGCATAGTACCAAGACTCGGTAAATGGAAGAGAGAAACTGCCAGATTGGGAATGACTTTGGTCGGATTTGATGCAAGAGGAGATAAGAAGAAGCACCAGAGATGGTTCTTCATCCAAGGAGGATGAAGAAAACTACGCCTTAGTGAGTAAGGCAAAGAAATGGAAGAAGAAGGATTCTCATCCCAAATCGAGTTCTTCCCATGGTGGAAAGAAGTTTGACAAATCGAAAGTTTGATACTTTCATTGTCATGAGGTGGGCCATTTTGCTACAAATTTTCCACTGAAGAAATCCATGGTGGGATGTGGTTGGTTTCTTGATAGTGGAGCTTCTTTCCATATGACCAGTAACAAGAGTTTGTTCAGTACCTTGGAGAATAAAGATCTCCAGATACTCATAGTGATGGGTAATGATGAAAAGTATAGTGTCTCAGGTGTAGGCACAATTGTTTTTCAGAGGGAGCATGGAGCTCGCATTACCTTGAGCGATGTCAAGTATGTACCAGGATTGAGGAAAAATTTGGTGTCGATCGCAATGCTGCAAGACAAAGGCTATGATGTAGTCTTCAATAAGGGAAAGGTTTTCCTTAGACACATCACCACGAGACAGGTGAAGCAGATCGGTTCACGAGTCAAGAACCTATATGCTCTTGAGGTTCAAGATGCATGCAAAGCCTTGAGGAGCAAGGCAATTGTTGGAGACTTGGTGGTTCAGAGGGAGAGTACATTACCTCTCAACTTGCAGCACCAAAAGGAGTCTCAGACAATTGTGGAGGAGCCACAATTGGTGAAGCAGCTCCAAGAGGTTGTGGAGCAGCCATAACTAGAGAAGCCGAGAGGAGATCGAATGGAGGCATCCACTCATGCAGAGACCTCCAGTAGGGGGGAATTTCGAGCCAAGTGGGCAGAGGGATCACATGCATCCATACCTCCAGGTCGGAGATGGGGCGATGTGGAGTGACAGTCCCAAGAAGGCTGGAATAGGGATAGGATCATTGAGGTACCCAACCTCTTTCATTAGACCTTGCTACGGGAGCCCTAATCAGGAGTAGCAGGATTGGTTGAGTGGGTAGAGACAGATGCGGATGGAGCGGCAGAGATAGCTACAGTGCAGGAATCCCAAGACAACGCAGAGCTAGTAGGCTGCAACAATGCGAGAGGCACAGGAGTGTTACACCAGTGCAGCATGGCACAGAGAGGTGTGCAATGGTGCGAGATGCATGGAGTGTTGCAGTAGCTCAAAGGTCAGAGAGGGAGCACTTGTCAGTGGCAGATGGAGCTTCAGCATCAGAGGATGTTTCTAGCCCAACAAAGAGGTCAGTTGGGAGATTTTTTGTTTCTAGAGTTGTTGGAGCAACAACACTTGGGAGAAGTGTTGAATGCAAAACATTCCAAAGGTTCAAGATTGGGTTCTAGTTGAATGTCTTTCTTGTTGAGAGGGAGCGTTGAAAATGGCAACAAGAAATGCTAAAAATAGAAGTGCTAAAAAATAGCACTGCTATAAATAGCAGTTTGGGTACTAGTGTTGGACATAGAAACAAAGAATGAAAAATGGAAGTGCTAAAAATGTCATTTCTATAAATAGCATTTCAAAATGGATTCCTACTTTAGCTAGTCCCTGAACTAAAATAGTGAAGTAAAATTCAAATTTTATCTTAGTATTTGTTTGTAAAATAATTAATTAATTCACCATGAGTTAATTAGTTGTAGAAAATCAAACATGAACTCTATGTGGGGACATGCAACAATTTCTCCATTAATTGAGGAATTTATCCATTAATTAAAGAGATAAGGATGAGTTGTAATTTGAGTTGTAATTAGTTGACTCAGTTAACTGAGTTAAGTCCAGCTAGATTAGTTCAAATAATTTGTTGAACTAATTGTGAGTTAAGTTAGTTAATGCATGCATGCATGTAACTATTGCACTTCAGATAATATTATCTCATAAATAACTCATGCATGTCAGTTTAAACAGAGACACGGTTGAGATTAAAAGAAGGGCCAGTGTACTATCAGTTGGAGGAATTTTCCTATATAGGAAACTCATCCATGCAGAAGGAATTATCTCCTTCAGGATTGTGCAGTTAGATCAGAGGTTAGTGAGTGTGTGAAGAGGCCAATTCACACAGGTGGTAGCACTGGACCCTAAGGAAAATTGTGCAAGGAAATAGGAGGCTTGAAGGGCAGAGGAGAAGGTTTGGAGAGGCCTTTGATTGTCTATGAGCAGTGTTGTTTGATTGCAGAGAAACCAGGATAGCTTGAGCGCTGATTCTTTTTGTAACTTGAACAAGATTTCCACTTGTATGATAATACAGAGATTAGGGCTTTAGGCTGAGGCTTTCCCCAGGTTATTTCTTTTATGTTATGTGTGATTGATTTATCATTCTCAGTTATATGTGTTCTCATTAATTGTGCTCAAATTGATTAAGCTTCCACAAAGTTTGATGTAGAAGTAGATCTTGTATTTTGCCTTAGTACATTGCATAATCTATTGATCTACAGTGGGAATTTCTACATCCACCCCATTTGTGTAGCCAATATAAGAATTAATCTAATGGATGAATACCTTGCTACAAGAGAAAAGGTTTCCTCATAGTTAATTCCCTCAACTTGAGAGAATCCTTTGGCCACAAATCTGGCCTTACACTTATTTATGCTTCCGTCTTTTGCATGCTTAACCTTGAAGAACCATCTTGAACCCACAACTGATTTGTTTGTCAGTCTTGGGAACACTTCCTAAACATTTTTCTTCATGATGGATTAGTATTCTTCCACCATTTCATCAAACCAAATTGGTTTCTCAACTACTTCCTCAAAAGAGGATTGATCGGCCTCCACTAGCTCAGTCATTAGAACCATGTAGCCAGTGTACCTCTCAAGTGACCTCCTTTGCCTATGAAAATTTGGAGCTCCCACATTCTCCCTCGCATCCTGCACTAATCTATCAGCTTATATGGTTATTTTTCTCCCTTCTATGGATGGTTTTTCTTGAGTGGATGTCTCCACTCTTTGCTCCTCTATTTGTGGTTTCCCACAACTTCCTGAAGCTCCTCCTTTGGAGCTAAAATTTCTTCTTCAAATGGGATTTGAAGCTCCCTCTCAAGAGAGCACCGCATTTCTTTATCCTTATCAATTCTGAAATCCCTTCGTGCCACTGTTATTCTGAAGGAAGGTAAGTACACACGGTAATTGTGTGGAGTTTTAGTGTAATTGTTGGGTGTGGAACCTAATTATCTTCCTAATTCAAAGGTCTTTGTTTCATCCGGATGTATAGCCCAGAAAGACTGTACACCCCTCCATGCAGAGGGTGCAGGGGGGATGGTAGAGGGTGTAGGGGGGACCATCCCCCCTAGCTGAGGGTCTGAGGGCTGGGGGGGTCCAGGGACCAGCGGGCCCCCACAAGGAGATGAAAAATTGCCTTGTAAAATATTGTAATTTCGTAGTATTTCTGGGTCGTTCAGCAGGCGAATGATCTGACGGTAGAAGTTATGTTAATTTATGGGTTTTTTTTGCTATAAGGAAACCCTCGGTTTATATGAGGGAACTTTATTGCGGTTGGGTATTATTATTCTGAGCAAGAAAGAGAGAGGATATTGTGTGAGAGTGAAGAGAAAATTACAGTCGATCTGCTCTAGGTGGTATCTCTTCATTTTATTGGATAATATAAAAGGAAAGACTTGATGTTTCTCCGTGGACGTAGCCCAAATTGAGTGACCCACATATATTTGTGTCTCTCTTGTTTTATGCATTTTTGTATTTTTGTTTCCACAATATTTTGTATTTCATTGCTCAGTTAATTAATTTCTAACACTAACCCACAAAAAATCCCAACCTTGTTGTCACTCAAGAGTTTTCCTCGAATCTTTGGAGACATGGTAGTAAATAAAGGCTCCAAAAATCCTAAATTAAGACACATTTGAATTTCTCCCCTAATCCTCCTCTAGTGCAATCATGCCAAGAATCTGATGTGGACTCAAGTTTTGCAAGTAGACTATTGCGTTACATGCCTCTGCCCACAAATGCAATGGCAGACCTTGGTCATGTAGCATAGCTCTCGCAACTCCAACAATGTTTCGGTTCTTTCTCTCAGTTAACCCATTTTGTTGTGAGTTGTGGGGTTTTGTCAGCTCTCTTTGAATGCCTTCTTTCACACATAACTCCTTGAAGTGATTCGAAACATACTCACCTCCGTTGTCACTCCTGAGAGCCTTCACCTTCTTATTGATCTCTTTCTCAACTAGTGTCTTGAATTCTACAAACTTTGAGAATGTCTCATCCTTCTTCCGCGGCATGAAGAAGACCCAACACTTCCTTGAGAAATCATAGATAAAAAGAACAAAATATTTGTGTCTTGCAATGAAGGTTGTCAAGAAGGGTACACAAACATCAAAGTGGACTCTTTCCAAGACTGCATGTGCTTTGTTATCTCGCTCATGGAATGTGGATTTAACATACTTCTCCAAGGTACAACCTTTGCAAACATCATGTTGATCAAGTGCTCCTTTAGGGAGACTAGTGGTTATTTGTTACGTAATTTTCAAGGCGCCATGATGCAAATGGCCAAATCTCTTGTGCCAAATTTCACTGATATCATGGCTTTACACTTTCTTTGTCTTACTACATAATGGAGCACAATCTTCCACATCCAAATTGCACAGGTTCTTCACCCGAACCCCAATTTCCTTCACCTATCCAATGGTTATGTATCTCAGAATTTTTTTTCCTTTGTTGAAGATCACATTATAACCATGGTCTTCCAAAACTGCTACAAAGATGAGATTGTAGGTTTTAACCCCGTACAAAAATTACTTGCATACGAATTCTAAAACACAGAAAATAAACAATGCGAGAGCATAACACATAAAACACATATATATAGAGATTTTCCCTTAGATCCCAAAACCGGGACTACCGGCTTGATTTTTTCATTATGTTTCTTTCAATGTTACAATACATATTTATGCATGCCAAAGCATTCAATACCATGGACAGAAAACCATCGCGTCCAAAACCATGTGCCAAAAATCATGCACAAAACCATAGGTAGGTCCGCCCAACCTAATATAGTGTCCAAAAACAAAATTTTCCGGGGCACTACCCCGGCCCCCATAGAGTGGGGTTACTTGCACCCGTCAAACCCCCTGTGACCTCCCCAACCCCAGCCCCCACACCCACTACGCAATCAGCGCAACAAAGGGGGGCCATGGGCTAGTCGTGGAAAGAATATAACACAACCCAACATTCTCCCACTTGTTGTTTTCTTTCCACGGGGGGCCACAAGAGAGCTTAGTAATTTATCCAACCCTACAATGCCCATTATTTCTCTACACCAAGATAACTTCTCAGAGCTCACAGATTTTGTCGATGCATCTGCAGTATTCTTCAAAGTGTCCACCTTTACTAGAAACACCTTTTTGTCTTCTATCATATTCATCACAAAGTGATACTGAATATCAATGTGCTTTGTCTTTGAATGATATGTAGGGTTCTTTGCCAAGAAAATTGCACTTTGGATATCACGGTCTATCCTTATCTCCCTGTACTAACCCCATACTTGAACACAATCTCTGCAACCAAACTGCTTCCTTGCTTGCATGAGTGGCTACCACGTATTCTGCCTCTATGGTTGATAATGCCACTACAGATTGTTTCTTACTCATCCAACTAACAGCACCTCCAAATAGGTTAAACACATACTGTTACCGGGAATATTGTCCACTCGGATGCTGCTATTCCCACTAAGATGGGTGGCTATCTTAGAAACAAACAAGTAAAGTCTACTTTTGTTTTCTTTTATGAAAATATACAAGAGGAGGACCAAAAAGACCAACCTTGGTCTTGCGCTCGATTTCCTCTCTTTCTTGATAGAGCTTCGTCACTTCTTCTTCGTCTGCCCAGCTTCAAAAGAGCCTGTGGAATCACAACAACATATTACTATCGAAGAAACAAAGATCTATATTCATAAATAACATAGGACCAGATGTGTGTTAACCATATAAATGCATATATAAACAAGTACACAAGAATATGGAAGAAAACAAGAGTAGATTTATTAAGATGAAAAGTAGCAAGAGGATTACAACCATATGTTCTAACCCAGCATCATCCTCCAGCTAGGAAGCCCTTTTTCACCTCAATCAAAGCTTAGATCACCCAACACTATGAATGTACACCAGAAAACCAACGGCACTTCTCTATAAGATAAAAAATTCCAGCCTCCTGGATCTTTGTGATGAGGGATCCATATATAGATGATTACAGAGAGGTGAGTCATCTTCTGGGATCTTGATTAGTGTCTTCTCTCTGATAGTTCCTGCTTCCACTTGGAGAATGATGATCTCTTACTCATCCCTGGTCAAAAATAGAAAGGCAAGTGTCAGAGGGGAAGCTGCTGGAAGATTCCATGATCTTCCACCTCGCATTTTTGTCCCTGCCATTTGTCCATTCCCGACCATCACACCCTACAGAGGAGCAATTCAGTATGCATCGCACCATGTACACTGGGAAGGTGATATGCATCGCACCCTCTGCACTAAGCTTTCAGTATGGTCTAGTTTTGACCATTTATGAGCAGTTTTCAGTGGAGAACTTTTGGGAGATGATGTAATTAGTTGACCTTGTTCCTTTAGGCAGTGAAGCAACACTTTTAGGGACTTAGGAGCCCTCATTTTATGGACATTTATGATTGGGGTTGAAGTGCCCAAAAATGTCTATAACACATACCCACTCGTAGATCTTCTCTGATCCAGATCTCCAGCCCAGTCTGCATCAACAAAGCCACGAATATCCAACACTCTGTCCAATCTTGGTCTTCCTTGGTAGCACAAACCATAATCATTAATGCCACAAAAATACCTGAAAAATCGCTTCATTGTTGTCTAGTGCTCATTCCCTAGTTTTGACATAAACCTGCTCAATACTCCCACTGCATGTGCAATGTCTGGTCTAGTACAGACCATTACATACATCAGGCTACCGACTGCACTTGCATATGGAACACGAGACATGTCCTCTTCCTCTTCTTGTGTCTTGGGAAATTGTTCAACAGATAACTTCACACCTACGGGAATAGGAACCCTCACCATTTACTATCCTGCATATTAAACCTATGTAGTATTGTCTCGACATACTTCCTCTGGTTTAACCAGAGCTTCCTCTCTTTTAATTTCCATGCCCAAAATATAGTTTACAGTACCAAAATCTTTCATGTCGAATTTGGAGGACAATTGGATTTTCAAATCCTGGATAATTTCTTTATCATTTCCAACTAGCAACATATCATCCACATACAAGACCAAATAAATAACACGGTCAACAATTAATTTAAAATACACAGAATGATCTGCTTTGCTTCTGGTGAAGCCAAGTCCCAGTATAAATGTATCAAATTTCTAATACGACATCCTTGGTGACTGTTTTAACCCATACAAAGGCTTATTTAACTTGCATACTAGTTCTTTCTTACCCTTCACCGCAAATCCTTCAGGTTGCTTCATGTAGATTTCCTCTTCTAGATCCCCGTGAAGAAATGTTGTCTTCACATCCATCTGTTCTACCTCAAAATCAAAAGAAGCATCAACAGATAAAAGTAATCTAATAGAATTTACCTTGGCAACAAGAGAAAAAATATCACCAAAATCAATTCCCGACACCTGGGAATAACCTTTTGCTACCAACCGAGCTTTGTATTTCTCCACCTTTCCTTCTACATTTGTCTTCTTCTTGAACACCCATTTGTTGCTAATGGGTTTCCTTCCAACCGGCAACTCCACCAAATCCCAAGCCTCATTTTGTGCAAAGATGTCATTTCATCAACCATGGCCTCTTTCCAGAGTTTTTCATCCTCTAAAATTACTACTTCCTTCATAGTTCTGGGATCATTATCAGTAATAGATAAAGCAAAATTTGAATAGAAAGCAGATGGACTATACATTTTTGGATGCTTTCTTTCTCGAACTAATCTATTCACACCCGGAGTTTGTGGCTCTTCATCTTCTGATTCCTCTGTTATAGAATCTGATTCTTCCTCCTTACGCTCAAACTTTATCTTCTTGGGTTCCTTTGGTTGGATTTCATGTTTAATAACATCTTTTACCTCTCTAAACACCACATCTCAGTTGTACACAACCTTCCTTGTTATTGGGTTCCAAAGCTTATTACCCTTTAAACCATCCTTATACCCAATAAATATGCACTTTTTAGATTTACTATCCAACTTAGTTCGTTTCTCCTTTGGAACATGTACATATGCATCACATCCAAATACCCTCAGATGTGAAAGAGAGGGTTTATTACCAGTCCATACCTCTTGTGGAGTCTTATCCTCCGACGTTGATGAAGGTGATATGTTGACTATGTAACATGATGTCTCCTCTGCCTCTGCCCAGAATTCTTGTCCTAACCCGGCACCACTGAGCATGCTTCTTGCCATTTCCATCAACGTCTTGTTCATTCTTTCTGCAACTCCATTTTTCTCAGGTGTGTATGGAGTAGTCTTTTGTCGTGCTATACCACACTTCTTACGGAATTCTTCAAATTCCTTACTGCAAAACTCTCCACCATTATTTGTCCTCAACACCTTTATCTTCTTCTCTGTTTGGTTTTCCACCAGAGCCTTAAATTTTTAAACCTATCAAAGACTTCAGATTTCTTCTTAAGGAAATATATCCATGTATTCCTTGAGAAGTCATCTATAAATGATACATAATACACAGACTTACCCAGTGATGGAACTTTCACAAGTCCAAACACATCACTGTGCACAAGTTCTAATATTTGTTTCTCCCTCTTACCACCAGAGGGGAAACTCACCCTATTCTTCCCATATACACAATTATCACAGAAATCAAAATCCAGAGAACTATTACTCATACCTTCTACCATACCTTTACCATGAAGTATTCGAAAGCCTCTCTCCAATATTTCTAAGCCTTTCATGCCACAGCATGGTCTTCTCTCCAGAGACCACTAGATTTTCTGTTCCACTTTCAGGAACCACGGAGCTTTTGCACCCATCAACAATAGTGCTACCTTGCAGCTTGTACAGAGTTTCAATCCAAACTCCCCACATCAATACCAGTGATCCCTAAACCATCTTGCAGGTATCTTTCTCAAACACTATTTTTACACCTACATCATCCAGCTTGCTTACATAAATCAGATTTCTAGCCAATGCAGGAATATGTAGAACACCTAGAAGTGTTCTAACCCTTCCACCTTGCAACTTCAACTTTACTTTTCCGCGACCAATGATTCTAGCCTTCCTATCATCTCCTAAGAAGACATCACCACCATCATATTTCTCATACTCGCAGAACCACTCTTATGGGGAGTGAAGTGAAAGGATGCACCTGAGTCAATTAACCATGCCTCATGATCTACATGTGTACTTGAAGAAGCCAAGTACACATCCCCACCTTCATCTGAGGTGGTTTTCGCCTCTGAAGAAGGAGCATCATCAGATCCCTTTCCTTTATTAGGAGCTTTAGATTTACAATCCCTTTTGTAGTGTCCTTCCTTTCTGCATTTCCAGCACACCACCTTTAAAGGTTTTCTTAGAGATTTAGATCTCCCTCTAGATTTAGGTCTCCCACTCAATGACTTATTTTTGTTTCTACTCTGGGACCATCCTCGTATAGACAAGGCATCACCATTATGGCTCTCCATATTTCTCCGTCTCATCTCCTCCGTCAGCAAGGATGAAACTATTTCATCAAACTACAAGGCAGTTGTATTGCTACCTATTGCAATAACCAGACTATCCCACAGATTTGGTAGAGAACACAACAAACTGATGCATTTATCTTCATCTGAAATTTTAATATCGATAGATGCTAACTGACTTACCACAGTATTAAATGCATTCAAATGCTCTGTCACCGAGTTTCCATCTTTCATCCTCAGTTTATACAGCTTTATCTGCAGGAACTGTTTATTCACCAGAGACTTAGATCGGTACAAAGTCCCTAGCTTGTCCCACAAAGCTTTCGTCGTAGCTTCCCCTCATACATTCAACAATATTGAATCTGAGACACACAATCATATTGTGCTCTTTGCCTTTCGATCCAACTTCTTCCATTCTTCATCGGACACTCCCATTGGTTTAGTACCCAGATCTACTGCGATCCACTGATCTTTATCCACCAATAGATCATCCATCTTGAGTTTCCACAACTCAAAACTCTGACCATTAAAATTCCTGATCTCTATCTTTCCACTGCTCGCCATCTTCTTTCACCACTAGAATCGATCTCACAGATCTCCCACTGAACAAGTTCTACCACAGGCCTGAGTGAAACCCCTCAGCAACAAAGGCATCCCCTTGAAGCAAAAACAGCTCTAATATCAAATGTAGGTTTTAACCTCATAAAGAAATTACCTGCATACATATTCTAAAACACAAAAAATAAATAATGCGAGAGCATAACACATAAAACACATATACATAGATATTTTCCCCTGGATCCCAAAACTGGGACTATTAGCGTGATTTTTTCATTATGTTCCTTTCAATGCTACAATACATATTTATACATTTCAAAGCATCCAATATCGTGGACTGACAACCATCGCGTCCAAAACCATGTGTGAAAAATCATGCACAAAACCATAGGTAGGTTCGCCCAACCTAATATAGGGTCCAAAAACAAAATTTTCTGGGGCGCTACCTGGACCCCATAGAGTGGGGTTAGCTACACCCCCCAAACCCCCTGTGACCCTTGCCCCCCCCCACCACACAATTGGCGCAATGAAGGGGGGGCTCTGCCCCCCTTCTAACCCACAGGTTAACTACGTGGACTAGTCGTGGAAAGAATATAACACAACCTAATAGAAATTCTTCTTTAGGCCTGAAACAAACATGACATCTTTGAGGCGAAGAGGAGAACCCAACTCCCTCTAAAAGGTTACTGTACCAATCTTGGTAGCATTGTATATTTTTTCATCCCCACGCTCAATATACATCTGGAGATATTTCTCCCCCGTGTCACTGAAAAACTCTCTACACCCTGTCAAGTGGAATAAGGCACAAAAATCCAATTACCACACACTCCCCATCACAATGTTGGTCATGCATGCGATAAGGGTGAAGTCTAGCTCATACTGTGAAGATAATTCATCACATGTTGCTCCTCCTGAGTTCTTCTTGCCAGACTTTTCATGTGGACACGTTGTAGCATAGTGCCTGAATTCATGACAATTGAAACATTTTATTTTGGACAAGTCTTTCTTCTTTCCCCCTTGGTTGGATTCTGGTTTGGTTTGATATTTCTTCCCTTTTCTCTTCTTTCCCTTTCCAACCAATGCAAAAGTTTCTTCATCCTCGCCCTTGGATGAGGTTACATCTCTGGTATTCCGCCTCCTCTCTTCTTGTACCAAATCGGACCACAAGCATTCCCAATTTAGTAATTTGTCCCTCCAATTCACCGAGCCCTTGTAGCTATGCCAGCTTTTGGGAAGGCCTAGAAGAGCTACACTCGCCAGGTCATCTTCTGCAACATTCACACCAACCCCTCCAAGCTCTTCACAAACTTGTGTAAATCTGCTGAGATACTATGGAATAGTATCATTCCTCTGCATCTTAATGTTTCAAAGTTTGTCTTTGAGTACCAATTTTCTATGATCATTGTTATTCTTGAACATCTATGTCAATGTCTTCCATATTGTGAAAGGAGTTTCTTTCCCATGGATATTTGAGACAATTTGGACTCGTACTCCCACCAAGATTATTATTTTCACCGGCTACATATTTCTTCTATTGAGCTAGGTTATGGGCATCATTTGATCATGGCTTTGCAATATTTGTCTTGACATATTCCAGAAATCTGTTATCATCAAGCACCGCCTCCATGTGATCCTTCCATGCAATGAAATTTGAGTTTCCTTCCAAGGCATACTCTAATCTCAGCCCGTTGAAAGTCATTGTCCCAACTCTAAAGAGATCCTGCTACACTGAAGCTGAAAATTCGAACCTCCTAAGAAATGACTTTGAAATTCTTTCTCTAATGTGAACCTTGCTCTGATACGATGTAGAAATTTGGTGATAGAATTGAAACTTCTCAAGAAATTTCAATCTAAATCAAGAGACACAATTCTACTCTATTGATCTGCAGAATTCAATTCATAATTTAGAACAACAATCTCAGACATGCAATAATAAATAACAAACATGCACAGTATTTTTTCTAAGGGAACCCAATTGGGAAAAACTTGTCAAGCCTCTTTACATTAATCAGATGAATAGAGATTTATTACAATTGCTAGCTCAGTTTCATCTCAACCTACAAGTGAATAACTTATCTCTCTTCTCAATGAGAAGATTTGACCCAAACTTAGTCAATTTTTGCCTCTACTTGAGCCCTTATTTTCTTGCGCAATTCCTAGAGAGTTAGTCCCTATTTTTTTAGGAATTTTCCTCCAATTGATTGCACAATTCCCAATATTATATCATCTGACTACATGCAACACATGTACACTCAAACTAGTTTAAAACTTCTTGTTACACTATCTTGGAATCTCCATAACAGTAAGGAACTCGAATTCTATGCATGCACTAGTTATTTTAGGTTGATTGATCAGTTAACTGGATGATCATTGAGTTAGACCATTGTCCCACTGCACAACTAACCTTCCACTAATTCCTCCAACGGTTAGAACTAGTTTAATTGAACTCAAGTGGATATAACTGAACTAGATTACTACAATTTAGCAATCACACATGTTTAACTGAAATCCAAACCCTCTACCTCGAATTCACTAAGCTAACTGAGTGACAAAACCCATGTCACAAGAGTTAACTGCATCCAAGTTGTTTGTTGATGTGGATATTCGAATTTTCTCAATTTGACCAAGGTAAAGTCAAATTGAGACTTTCTTGTTTCACTTCTCAACACTTTCTTTAGCAAAACCTGCAAGTTCAGACAGTGTCATGGACAACTATGATCTCAAATGAATCTAAAATTTAAATTCTATTTTATAAGATATGTAATATTTTTTAGCTTATAGGCAGCAACTCAATTAGTGATTGCCATGTTATGAAGTATAATGTAAACCATGAGATTCAAGGTTCAAACCCCCCATGGATCAAACAAACAAAAAAAATATTGCATATATATGTTTTGATATTATTAATGAATAAGTAATTTAAATTTAAAAATAATAAAATTATTTAGATTAATGGTCAATAGTTTGAATCATGCAGGCTTCCATGATAGTTCTGGTTTTTCCCTAGCTACCTCTACTACGTGAATCTTCCCGCAGACCTCCATTGAATGACAAATTCATGTGATCCCGCGATAAAAATCAGTGTCTCTTGACGGAATGGCAGTTGGATCTGCAATTTCTTCCGCTCAAGCAAATCAAGCCAAAGAGAAGACAATTACTCATAAAGGAATGGCATCTAGTTCTCATATCTCTTCTTCTTAGGTTGTTCAAGCCAAGGTTTATCACAGTGCCATGTTAAAAACCAGATCTGTTTTCTTGACAATTCAAGAAGCTCCTATCGTTGATGTTCCATTAGGGGATGAATCCTTTAGCTGTGCAAAAAAACATTCAGAATAAAATTTGGTCCACAAGTTTAATGGGTTTTGGTCATGATTCACTGATCTCCATAAGTGGATTTATGATTCGTGGAAACCTCTATTATCTTATGATCTAAATATGTATTCTCTACCTCAAGGTTTTTTTGTTGTCTTTGATTATCTTAAGGATAAGAATACTATTTAAGATTTCGGGTTCTATTTTTTAGGAAGTGTTAATCTCTTTATGCATCCCTAGTCCCATTTTTTTGATATGATTACAGCGTCAATCTTCTCGGCTCCATTTGCAATAAGGTTTTTGAACCTTCCCCTACATCTTTGTAATCTCCCTTGGAAACGCAATAGGGAAAGATTACAATAATTCAGAAATTGAGCATTTCCTCAAGACCTATAATCAAATATGCATGGAGATAGATTTTAATAAAGGTTTTCCTACTCAGATAAACCTAATGACTCCAAATTATGTATGGGTTTAGAAGCTTGACTATGAAAATGTTTCATTCTGATGTCGAGCGTGTTATGAAATAGGGCATGTAACCTAAAATTTCCCCAAGCAATTGCAGAATAATAGAATCTAAAAAAATAGTGAGATACCCAAATGGTGGGAAGGTGCTTAGATAGAACATTATACTGTATACAAGGAAGAAGAAACCGAAGAGAAGGAGGAAGCAACAAAAAATTAATTATAAGTGTGTGTCAAAGAGGAACCATCAAAGAAATCACAAAGTAATCAGGAAAAAAACGTGTCACAAAAGATCCACTGAATTTAGTAATAAAGGACCAAGCCCATCAAACCCTTGTGAATTATTGATTCTGCATTGATCTCTCATGAAACAAGACTAGAAACGCAATCACTCGGGCTGATCTGGCATATGGAAAAAGAGATAAAGAAAGCAAAGACCACTCTCATAAGAGCAACTGAGATCCACTAGAAAACACAGGATAAATTCAAGTTGGGAAAAATGGCAAAAACATATCGCCAAGGAAAACGAGAAGTCAGTCAAAGGCAAACTGATAAGAAGAAATGGAAAGAAAATGTATTTGGACCTTGGGAGTATTTTGAAAACCCTATAGTTAGAAAAGGAACTAATTTTTTCTATTATGGAATTCTTACTTGAGGGTGTTGATTAAATCATTGTGTTCAATATCAAACCCAAAAAATATTGGCAACTCAGAAAAAATGTAATAATTTGGAGCTAGATCCTAACATTCTTTTTTAATAAACACTCATATCCATTTCATTGAAAAAATAAACATAATAAAAATAAAAATAAAACACTTGAAATAAAAACTACTATTTTTTTATGTTGAGATTTTTTTATTTCAATTTAGTTTTTATTATTGAATCATAAACAACAGTTTTCTCCATTTTACTTTAATTAAAAAATATATATTTTTTATTAAAAATAAGACACTAACATTTGTGTAAATATTTTAACATATAATATTTTAACCTATTGACATTCAGTATCGTCTCATTTCATCTTATATAAAAAGTGAATGACTTGATTTTTTTAAATCCATAAAAAAAATTCACACTAGAACATTAAAACTAACCCTTTAACGTTGTTACATAAATTTCTTATTAAATAGGATAAATTTATTTTGACCGCAAGATCTATTAAAAAATTAGATGTTCAAAAGAAATCCAAAATAGATTTATACTAACCCGAGTATCTATTAAACGCAAGATAAACCTCTTATTAAATTTCTTATTAAAAACAAGATAAATCGATGAACCTCTTATTAAACTGTCGAATCATTTCATGTCTAGAACATATCGTGACCGTTGGATTGTAAGTTACAAAAATACATAATAAACAAATACACTTTACCTAACTCTACACTAGACCAAGTTATACTTAACTATTTCCTATGTGTCAGAATATCCTAACATCCCCCTTTAAGAACAACTTGGGATAGGATTGAAGGATTTGCAAATATGACACAATAGGAGAAGGAAGGAGGCATTAGAGCCTATCCCCCCTTAATGGCAACTTCGTGAACTCCAACCATAAATCGAAGTTTAGTAAACTTCGCCTCTGTGAGAGAATTTGTAAAGATGTCTGCAACTTGATCATCTATTGAACAATATTGCACTTCAAGAACATGGTCATGAATGAGCTTTCTGATGAAGTGCATGTGCAGTTCAATGTGTTTTCTGCACTGATGTTGGACTGGATCTTTGCATAGTTGAATGGCACGTTGATTATCACACCAAAGTGTAGTCGGATGTTGTTGCTGAAAGTCAAACTCTGACAGGGTTTGACGAAGCCACAAGGCCTCCTTACTAGCTTTTACGGCACCACGATACTCTGCGTCTGCTAAAGAAAGAGGAAAGTCACTTTATTTCTTGCAAGCCCATGTAATAGGTCCTGAACCAAGAGTGAACACATAACCTGCGATAGACTTTCGATCATCAAGGTCACCAGCCCAATCGGAATCAGTGAAACCAACCAATAGAGGAGATGCTTCTGCACTGTAATGAATCCCAAACTAAATTGTACCTCGAACATAACGAAGTATTCTTTTAGCTTCCTTCCAATGACTTTCATGTGGGTTTTTCATAAACCGAGTAATAAGGCCAACAGCAAAGGAAAGGTCAGAACGAGTATGGGTCAAATACAAAATTTTCCCTACAAGTTGACGGTATAAGATAGCATCAACTTCAGGGGAAGTACAAGTGACTGAAATTTTTGCTCCAGACTGATGGAGAAGGGGTTGGCATATAGTCTTCCATGTGAAAATGGCATAGAAGATCACAGGCATATTTGGACTGGGAAAAGGAAATACCTTCCTTGGATTGCAAGACTTGAAAACCAATAAAATAATGCATGTGCCCTAGGTCTGTCATTTCAAACTTCTTTTTAATATTGGACTTCACATGGTTTATAAGATTTGGATCACTACCAGTATGGATAAGATCATCAACATAAAGAACAAGTATGATAAGAGACTTGCCCACTTTCTTGGTGTATACAGTATTGTCATAATGACACCCAGAAAAGCCAGTTTCGAAAAGAAAGCTATCTATTTTGGCATACCAAGCTCAAGGGGCTTGCTTGAGACCACAAAGGGATTTCTTAAGCCGACATACAACGCTGGATTCTGTTTGTATAAATCCACTAGGTTGTTCCATATAGATTTCTTCATACAAGTCCCCATGCAAGAAGGCAGATTTAACATTCATCCGATGGAATTCCCATTTGAAAGAGGCGGCAAGGGAAAGAAGCTTTCAATATAGTCAATGCCTTCAACTTATGAAAAACCCTTAGCAACAAGACGAGCTTTATGTTTATCAACTTTTCCATCTGGTCCATACTTGGTTCTATAAACCCATTTGCATCTAACAAGTTTTCGTCCCTTTGAAAGAGGAACAAGATTCCATGTATCATTTTCCAATAATGAACGATATTCTTCATTCATAGTTGCATCCCAATCTGGATGGCTTGAAGCTTCTGCAAAGGTGTCAGGATCATAATTCGCTGAAGCTTGAGCCAATAAAGAAGAGGCTCTATCGAACTAAGAATGTGTACGTCGTTGATCTGTAAGATCACCGGCGAGAGCACCTACTGCATCCCGAGTAGCACGGACCCATTTTGGAGCTGAAGAGCTGAAGGAGGATACTGAGAAGGTAGGGGAGGATGGTCATCCTCGATGTCATCATCTGAAGAAGAAATATTTTCAGAAGTAGAAGGGATATAGAGAGGTGGCACATCCGCCGAACTAGGCTCGTAGGCCGATATATTTTCAGCAGACTTTACATCTCTTCTAATGATAACATTTTTGGACTTAAGTGGAATAAGTCTATATCCTTTGACATCTTCAGAATATCCAACAAAAATACATTTTTCACTCTTAGGTTCTAAAGGTTTATGTTTCTCATCTAGAATATGGGCCCATGCTTCACTTCCAAAAACACGAAAGTGACTTACATCTGATTTAATTGAGTTCCATGCTTTTTCTGGAGTGATATTTTTTAAAACCTTAGTAGGCGTGTGATTTACTATGTAATTGGCACAATTAATTGCTTCTGCGCAAAAATTAACACTAAGTCCTTTAGATTGAAGCATACAATTAGCGATTTCCTTTAAGGTGTGATTATTCCTTTCATCTACACCATTTTGTTGTGGAGTATATGGAACAGTATGTTGCATTTGAATTCGATTCTTAGTGTAAAAGTTGATGAATTTGTTGTTAACATATTCTCTGCCATTATCAGATTTTAGCTTAAGAAGTTGATGTATAGATTGTTTTTCAACAAAGGCCTTAAAGGCCAAGAACATGTTAAATACTTCACTCTTGAGTTTTAAGAAGTATAGCCAAGTGCGTCTGAAGAAATCATCAATGAAAGTTGAGAAATACTTGTAGCCAGAAAATGAAACAACTGGAAGTGGACCACATAAATCACTATGCACAAGTTGTAAAGGGGCTGACGCGTGCCAAGAGACATGTTTTTCAAAACTATCTCGATAATGTTAGCACATTTTTCAAAACTATCCGGATGATTTTTTCCAAGTACACATCCGAAACAAACACCATCTCTACAAGATACCATTGGAAGACCTATCACCATATTTTTTTACATAGATTCTAGAGGGAGCGATAGTTTAAGTGACCAAATTGTTCATGCAAAAGTTTGCTCACTTCATCATTATGAGCAACAAATACCGAGGGAAGATTTGATGACCCAAAGTTTTTAAACTTATACAACCTTGTAGAATCATCAACAATGCCAGCAGCTAAAATCTATCTAGGATCTCTTAGGTCCTTAATTACAACATCATGAAGTGAAAATTAAACGATTTTACCTTCACCTAAATGAGTTATCTGATATACAGATAGAAGGTTGCAGGATAAGGTTGGAACACATAATACATTATTAAATTGACCATTGTCTAGAGGAACAGTTCCAGCCCCTACAACACTAAGAGATCTATCATCACCAACAAATATATTTTTGTTGTTACAATCATTTAAAGAAGAAAACATGGCTTTTTTTTTCCATGTGATAAGAAGCTCCAGAATCAATGAGCCACTCATGAGAATGAGAAGAAAAAGATACATTTAGTGCATAACCAAACCAAGATGCGTGACAACCACATGCAGAAAATGTTATTCCTAAAAATCAAGTCGAAGTTGAAGAGTGCTCCAAATGGATGTTATGCTTCTTCATTGCTGCTTCCAAGGCTTCCATTTTCTTAAAACATTTGGATTCTAAGTGGCCATCTCGATTACAAAAGTGGCAATGTATATCAGTCTTCTTCCCTTTGTTTTTATTTGCCTTATCATTTTGTTGAAATGATTTTTCATTTTGACACTGAAATTGCTTAGGACCATTGTTTGGTTTAGAATCGTTCTTTTTAAGATACTACTTCTTAGGATTCTTTGAATTTGGTTGTTGTTGGGCGGCTAAGAACTTCTTAGAAGAGTTTTCTCTTATTAAAGAATCGCAAAAAGCATCAAAAAATGGGGACTTGTAGTCTTGTCCTTGAGAAATAAAGGCTTCTCTAGTAGAATGGAAGGTGGCAACAAACACAGAGTAGGTTGGTCCCAACTTAGTAAGAATTGAATAGATAAGGCTACCATCTTCTTTCTTAACCTTAACACCTTCCAAGAGAAGTCTAAAGGTCTTGAACTTGGACAAAAAATCTTCAATGAAAGAAAAACTATTGGGGTCCAATGTAAGCAACTCATTTTCAAGTTGATGGGCTCTAATTTCATTTTTAATTCCAAAAATTTTAATGAAATGTTTCATTGCTTCATTAGGAGTATCAAGTTTTGCGATATCGAATCTAAGGTTTAGAGAAATAGACATCTCTATCAACCCACGTGTTTAATCTTGCCTATTTTCCCATTTGACTACCTTATCTTCATCTTGAGGTTTGGTTTCTTGACCTGAGGCTATTCTGTAAAGAATTTTACTTTTAAGTAAATCCATAATGTAGGATCACCATTGGAAGTAGTTGGTGCCATCAAGAATAACTTGGCATAGACTTTCCATTTTAATATAAACTGAAGTTGTAGATGCTCATATTAAGTGTTCCAATGGAAAGATCTCGAAAACTTAGGCTGATTCAAAAAAAACGGCTCTGAAAACGGCTTCCGGATGAATAAGTTATGGATTTTTGAAAAAAAGTTGTTGAAGATGCCGACGAAGTGCGTGAATGTGCAGAAATGAATGATAATGTTATATTTAAAAAAAAATCTCTGCCTCCCCCTTTTCGAAACTTAATCTAATTAGCTCACTTTAACAAACAAACAAACAAACAAAAAATTTATGTGACTTACTTTTATAAATAAGTAAAAGTTACTTTTACAATGGTACTTTATGAGCTACCCACTAAATTGTAACTTAAATAAAAGATAAAGAGACTTTAGAATTATAAGTGACTCACTTTTTATAATGGGTGAAAACACTTTTCATAAAGTAACTTTAAAACATAAGTTACATGTTGTTGGGCATAGAATCCCCGCAGCATGTTTTTGGGGCTCAAAACCCAAGTTTTGGCCAATTATATTGTAAGAGTCCACGAATTGCGGACGCAAAGTGCGAAGTCTAGAATGAGTCATAGAGTTGTCCGCCCTTAAATATTGTAATTTAATGTAAAGTTGTGTCGGCCTACCCATGGTCCGCAAACCATGGAATTATATAAATAGAGCAAAGCTCTAAGTATAAAAAAGAAAAAGGGATAGAGAAAATAGCAAAGGCATGGTTCGGGGTTAGAATTGGATCTAAAGTATACTGGGTCATAGTAGTAAGAAGAGGCTCTGCAGCTGAGTGTGCAAAACCCTAAAATAGAAGAGTTCGCAACTGAGTGAGCGGATCCCTGCAGTTGAGTGCGCAGGGTGGAGTCGGGTCTGTAACTGGGATTGAAAGTTAATAAAAAGAAGTTTACTCTGTGCATCTGTTCTTGAATCTGTATTTTGTTGTTATGTATTACTTTCACTCTGTTTATTTACTGCGCGCAATTGATAAATACTTGTATGAATGCTTATATATGAATATAATCTAAGTAATCAGCTCATAGAGCCTAATTAAGGAAGACTTGGGTAAATAACACGGTCGCGCTGCGACTAGAACTGCGCGAAGACTATCGCAGGGAGCGAGGTGCCTGCTGATGCGTGTAGCACAGTAAGTGTGAAGGTTGGACCGCGTACCAATCACCTCTAATCAGACATCCCCAGGGTGCGGAAACCTGGTTCTAGCACCCTCCCATACTACTTCAGGTGAAATCTCAATCCGCTCTCCGCAGACTATTGCCGAAAGGGCTAGTAGTACTGGGATTTGCTTGGCTAAATCACTTCTGAACTTGGTTCAAGCCCCACTAAGCCAACAAATGGTTTCATTTCTTCCTCCGTTGCGAGGCAAAGGAGGAAGCAACAAGGATATAGCTAGACCTCAACCTTTAGATTGTTGAACTGTGATTAAAAGTGCAGCCATCCACGCCCCAGGAAGTTCGGGAACAGCACGTTGGCGCTATCCAAAAAGGGTTGGAGGAAATAGGACAAGTAGGGCAGAACTATACTACGATGTTGGAAGAATCCTTCGCAGTCCTCACTTCCTTACAGGAGGACCCCACCATACAATGCCTGGAAACAGAGGCGCAGGAGCATCAAGTGCAGTATGACAGTGTGTGTGAAACGGTGTAAACAGTGGTCTTAACCCAACGGCTGGCGAAGCTACAACGAGCAAAGGCGTTGAAGGAACAGGTGGATGTCGCACGACAGAAAGAGGCAGTACTTAAAGTGCGTGTCCAGCTTGGGATTGATGAGGCCTTCTTCATCACTGTCGATATCGAAGGAAAGCTCGCACAGATGAAGGTGATGCATGCCTTAAGATAGGGATTTGCCCCTGACGGCGAGCATTCGGCCGAAAGAGTAGAGCACATCCAACAGACAGCATAACAGTGCGTTGCAGACCTTCGCACAACACAGGCACAGTTGGAGGGGCTTTGTGCCAAGATCATTGCACCACCAAAATGACTCAAGACAAATCATGATGATTGTGTTAGGGGCATGTTGGGCATAGAATCCCCGCAGCATGTTTTTGGGGCTAAAAGCCCAAGTTTTGGTCAATTATATTTTAAAACTCTGCAATTTGTGGGCGCGGAGTGCGAAGTCTAGGATGAGTCAGGGTTTTCTGCCCTAAAATATTGTAATTTAATGTAAAATTGTGTCGGCCTACCCATGCTCCGCGAACCATGGGATTGTACAAACAAAGGAAGGCTCTGAGTGTAAAGAAGAGAAAGGGATAGAGAAAATAGCGAAAACATGGTTCGAGGTTCGAGTTGGATCTGAAGTGTACTAGGTCATAGTAGTAGGAAGAGGCTCTCCAGTTGAGTGCACAAAGACCTAGAAGAGTCTGTAGCTGAGTGTGTGGACCCCTGCAACTGAATGCGCAGGGCGGAGTCGGGTTTGTACTTGGGATTGAAAGCTAATAAAAATAATTTTACTACGTGCATCTGTTCTTGAATCCGTATTTTGTTGTTATGCATTACTTTCACTTTGTTTATTTACTGCACGCAATTGATAAATACTTGTATGAATGCTTATATATGAAAATAATCTAAGTAATTAGCTCACAGAGCCTAATTAAAGAAGACTTGGGTAACTAAGATGAGTCGCGTTGCGGCTAGAACTACGTGAAGACAATATCGCAAGGCGCAGGGTGCCCACTGATGCGCGTAGCACAGTAAGTTTGAAAGTTGGACTGCGTACCAATCACCTCAGATCAAACATCCCAAAAGTGCGAAAACTTGGTTCTAGCACCCTCCCATATTACTTCGGGTGAGACCTCAGCCCGCACTCCACGGATTGTTGCCAAAAGGGCCAGTGGTACTAGAATTTGCTTGGCTAAATCACTTTTGAACCTGAGTCAGGGCCCACTACGCCAAAAAATGGTTTTGTTGCTTCCTCCATTGTGAGGCAAAGGAGGAAGCAACGAGGATACAGCTGGACCTCAACCTTCATATTGTCGAACTGCGATTGAAGGCAGAGTCATCCACACCCCCAAAATTTCGAGAACAACGTACTGGCGCCATCCAAAAAGGGCTGGAGAAAATAGGATAAGCAGTGTAGAACTATACTATGATGTTGGAAGAATCCTTCGCAGTCCTCAGTTCCTTATAGGAGGACCCCACCATATAGCGCCTAGAAATAGAGGCGCAGGAGCTTCAAGTGCAGTATGACAGTGTGCGTGGAACGGCGCAGACAATTACCCTGACCCAATGACTGGCGAAGCTACAACAGGCGAAGGCATTGAAGGAACAAGTGGATGCCGCACGACAAAAAGAGGCAGTACTTAAAGTGCACATCTAGCCTGGGATTGATGAGGCCTTCCTCATCACTGCCGATATCGAACGAAATCTCACACAAATGAAGGTGATGCATGCCTTAAGACGGGGATTTGCCCCTAACAGCGAGCATTCGGCCGAAAGAGTAGAGCAGATCTAGTAGACGGCAAAACAGTGCGTCGCGAAACTTCGTGCAGCACGAGCACAGTGGGAGGGGCTCCATGCCAAGATCGCCGCACCAGCAGAGTGACTCGGGACAAGTCACGATGATTGTGTTGGGGGCCTGTTGGGCATAGGATCCCCCAAAGCATGTTTTTGGGGCTCAAAGCCTAAGTTTTGGCCAATTATATTGTAAGACTCCGCGAATTGCGGACGCGGAGTGCGAAGTATAGGATGAGTCATAGGGTTGTATGCCCAAAAAAATTGTAATTTAATGTAAAGTTGTGTCATCGTACCCATGGTCCACGGACCATGGGATTGTATAAATAGAACAAGGCTCTAAGTTTAAAGAAGAGAAAAGGATAGAGAGAATAGTGAGGCATGGTTCAGGGTTAGAGTTGGATCTGAAATGTACTGGGTCATAGTAGTAGGAAGAGGCTCTGCAGCTGAGTGCGCAGAAGCCTAGAAGAGTCCGCAGCTAAGTACGCGGACCCCTGCAGCTGAATGCGCAGGGCAGAATGGGGTCTATACTTGGGATTGAAAGTTAATAAAAAGAAGTTTACTCTGTGCATCTGTTCTTGAATCCGTATTTTGTTGTTATCCATTACTTTCACTCTATTTATTTACTACGCGCAATTGATAAATACGTGTATGAATGCTTATATATGAAAATAATCTAAGTAATCAGCTCACAAATCCTAATTAAGGAAGACTTGGGTAAATAGCACGGGTCCCGTTGCGGCTAGAACTACGCAAAGATAGTATCGCATGGCGTGGGGTGCCCTCTGATGCGTGTAGCACAGTAAGTGCGAAGGTTGGACCGCGTACCAATCACCTCTGATCAGACATCCCCAGGGTGCGAAACCATGGTTCTAACACCCTCCCATACTACTTTCGATGAGACCTCAATTCCACGCTCCGCGCACTGTTGTCGAAAGAGCCAGCAGTACCGAGATTTGCTTGGCTAAATCACTTCTGAACCTGGGTCAGGCCCCACTAACCCAACACGTGTTTTTTGAAACAGTAACTCAACAAAAAGAAAGACTTGAACTCAAGACCTCTATTCTCATAAAGTAACTTTGGAATAAGTGAGTTAGTTTAAAAGGTTAGTAATTTTTTGAAAAGAAGAAGGGCTTTTTTTTTAGTCTTACTTGAAAAAGCTCATTTTTGCCTACAAAAAAAAAAACCACAAAACTCAACACGGACATACAAAAAAAAACAAACAAACCTTACGCCTTGAAGTTAACTTTACCCGGAAACTAAATATTTTCCTCAATGTTTCTAATTTTCCGAGATCACACTAAAGCGCGGTGGAAAAGAGCATACGCATGAGAAAAATCCTTCTTTTTTGTTCTGATTTTCCCAAATCGCACAGAGTTGTAGGGTAAAAAGCATACGCAGAAATGAAAAGTATAGATCCAGTGATAAAAAACCGAGAGCTAAATAAACCGAAATAAACAGAGAGATGAATAGCTAGAACTGCAAATAAAGACTATATACCTCCAAATCTTAAAAATGACGTAGCTAGAGCTATCGAAACCTTTTCGAGTGAAACGAAAGGGGTTCCTCAATGAAACAGATGCTCCTAACACAATAGAGTAGGCACCTCGACCTGAAAGCAGTCATAAACAGTAGATGAAGGAAACAACAGTCGGATGTAGTGGTTTTGGCTTCAGATTTGGATCACCAACGGATGAAGCCCTCAAATAGCTCCGATACCATGTAGGAATTGTAGGTTTTAACCCCGTACAGAAATTACCTAAATACGAATTCCAAATCACACGAAAAATAAAAATGCGAGAGCATAACACATAAAACACATATACACAGAGATTTCCCACTGGATCTCAAAACCGAGACTACCAGCTTGATT
>APFE030213295.1:137214-184909 GCA_000404065.3 Pinus taeda | reverse complement strand
TCCGAACCCCCCGCATCAATACGAGTGCTCCTCGAACCATATTACAGGTATCCTTCTCGAACACTGTCTTTAAACCTGCATCATCCAACTTGCTTACAGAAATCAGATTTCTGGCCAACGCAGGAATATGCAGAACACCTGGAAGGGTTCTAACCCTTCCACCTTGCAACTTCAACTTTACTTTTCTGTGACCAATGATTCTAGCCTTACTATCATCTCCTAAGAAGACATCACCACCATCGTATTTCTCATACTCGCAGAACCACTCTCTATGGGGAGTGAAGTGAAAGGATGCACCTGAGTCAATCAACCATGCCTCATGATCTACATGTGTACTTGAAGAGCCAAGTACACATCCCCACCTTCATTTGAGGTGGTTTTCGCCACTGCAGAAGGAGCATCATCAGGCTCATTTCCTTTATCAAGAGCTTTAGATTTACACTCCCTTCTGAAGTGCCCTTCCTTTCTGCATTTCCAGCACACCACCTTTGTAGGTTTTCCTGGAGATTTAGATCTCCCTCTAGATTTAGATCTCCCACTCGATGACTTATTTTTGTTTCTGTTCTGGGACCGTCCTCGTACAGACAAGGCATCACCATTCTGGTTGTCCATATTTTTCCGTCTCATCTCCTCCGTCAGCAAGGCTGAGACTATTTCATCAAACTGCAAAGCAGTTGCATTGCTACCTATTGCAATAACCAGACTATCCCACGAATCTGGTAGAGAACACAACAAACTGATGCACTTATCTTCATCTGAAATTTTAATATCAACAGATGATAACTGACTTAACACAGTATTAAACGCATTCAGATGCTCTGTCACCGAGTCTCCATCTTTCATCCTCAGGTTATACAGCTTTTTCCACAGGAATAGTTTATTCACTAGAGACTTAGATTGGTACAAAGTCCAACTTGTCCCACAGGAGCCTTCGCCGTAGTTCCCTTGATACATTCAAGGGCAATACTGAATCTGAGGACACACAATCGTATTGTTGCTCTTGTGCTTCCGATCCAACTTCTTCCATTCTTCATCGGTCACTCCCGTTGGTTTAGTACCCGATCTACCGCGATCCACTGATCTTTATCCACCAACAGATCCTCCATCTTGAGTTTCCACAACTCAAAACTCTGACCATTGAACTTCTCAATCTCTATCTTTCAGCTGCTCGCCATCTTCGTTCACCACCAGAATCGATCTCGCAAATCTCCCACTAAACAGGGTCTACCACAGGCCCGAGCGAAACCCCTCAGCAACAAAGGTGTCCCCTTGAAGCCAAAACAGCTCTGATACCAAATGTAGGTTTTAACCCTGAACAGAAATTACCTGCATACGAATTCTAAATCACAGGAAAAATAAAAATGCGAGAGCATAACACATAAAACACATATACACAGAGATTTCCCACTGGATCTCAAAATCGAGACTACCATCTTGATTTTTCATTATATTCCTTTCAATGTTACAATACATATTTATACATGCCGAAGCATCCAATACCATGGACCGAAAACCATCGCGTCCAAAACCATGGACCGAAACCCAACAGGAATTGACAAGGTAAGTTCCTCAGACATAACACAAAAGGACATCGCTCACAAACAAATCACAGATCAATACACCAGTATTCTTGACATGGTTAAAACCCTCAAAGAGGGAAACAGTGCACGGCTTGAGCCAACGCGACCACTTTAGAAAACTAATTAATAAAAGAATTAAAATTTACATAAACTTCTCTCATGAACGGTTACCCTACAAATGACCCTCCATGCTTTTTAAATAGAGATCATGGACCAATCGGTTTCAAGCCACAAATCAAGTGTCGGTAATAACGAGGAGAGAATGAACAGTTGGATCACTTTATGTCTATAACATATCGTGACCTTCGGATTGTAAGTTACAAAAGTACATAGTAAAGAAACACACTTTACCTAACTCTGCACTAGACCAAGTTATACTTGACTATTTCTTATGTGTCGAAATATCCTAACAATGGAGCAATGTAAATAAGATAAGTTGCATCAGATTAGAAAAGAGCATTATGATAAAAGCATTAGAAGTAAGAGCTCATGACATAAGAAGTAGAAATAATGTCTGGAAGAAATTCTATTGAGTACAAAGAATAAAAACTCTTGGAAACCTCATTGAAATTTCAAGTGATACTTATAGAAAGAAGTAGAGGTCATCATCTGAGATCATCATACCCTTCACACACTTCCTGGGTCAAGCCCCACTACGCCAAATAATGGTTTTGTTGCTTCCTCCGGTGAGACAAAGGAGGAAGCAACGAGGATACAGCTGGACCTCAACCTTCATATTGTCGAATTGCGATTAAAGGCACAGTCATCCACACCCCCAAAAGTTCGGGAACAGCGGGCTGGTGCTATCCAAAAAGCGCTGGAGGAAATAGGGCAAGCAGTGTAGAACTGTACTATGATGTTGGAAGAATCCTTCACGGTCCTCACTTCCTTACAGGAGGACCCCACCATACAGCGCCTGGAAACAGAGGCGCAGGAGCTTCAAGTGCAGTATGACAATGTGCGCGAAACGGTGCAAAGAATTGTCCTAACCCAATGGCTGGCGAAGCTACAGCAGGCAAAGGGGTTGAAGGAATAGGTGGATGCCGCACAATAGAAAGAGGCAGTACTTAAAGCGTGCGTCCAACCTGGGATTGATGAGGCCTTCCTCATCACTACCAATATCTAAGGATAGCTCGCACAAAAGAAGGTGATGCATGCCTTAATACGGGGATTTTCCCCTGACAGCGAGCATTCGGCCGAAAAAGTAGAGCAAATCTAGTGGATGGTAGAACAGTGCACTGCAGACCTTCGTGCAGCACGGGCACAGTTGGAGGGGCTCCATGCCAAGATCGCCGCACCAGCAGAGTGACTCCGGACGAGTCACAATGATTGTGTTGGAGGCCTCTTGGGCATAGGATCCGCCGAAGCATGTTTTTGGGGCTCAAAGCCCAAGTTTTGGCCAATTATATTGTAAGAATCCGCGAATAGCGAACGCGAATTGCGGACGCGAAGTGCGAAGTCTAGGATGAGTCATAGGGTTGTCTGCCCTAAAATATTGTAATTTAATGTAAAGTTGTGTCAGCGTACCCATGGTCCGTGGACCATGGGATTGTATAAATAGAACAAGGCTCTAAGTTTAAAGAAGAGAAAGGGATAGAGAGAATAGTGAGGCATGGTTCGCGGTTAGAGTTGAATCTGAAGTGTACTGGGTCATAGTAGTAGGAAGAGGCTCTGCAGCTGAGTGCACAAAAGCCTAGAAGAGTCCGCCGCTGAGTGCGCGAACCCCTGCCGCTGAGTGCACAAGGCGGAATCGAGTCTGTACTTGTGATTGAAAGTTAATAAAAAGAAGTTTACTCCATGCATCTGTTCTTGAATCCGTATTTTGTTGTTATGCATTACTTTCACTTTGTTTATTTACTACACGCAATTGATAAATATTTTTATGAATGCTTATATATGAAAATAATCTAAGTAATCAGCGCACAAACCTAATTAAGGAAGACTTGGGTAAATAACACAGGCCGCGTTGCGGCTAGAATTGCGCAAAGATAGTATTGCAGGGCGCGGGGTGCCCGCTAATGTATGTAGCACAGTAAGTGCGAAAGTTGGACCGCATACCAATCACCTCCGATTAGACATCCCCAGGGTGCCGAAAATTGGTTCTAACACCCTCCCATACTACTTTGGGTGAGACCTCAATTCCGTGCTTCGTGCACTGTTGCCGAAAGAGCCAACAATACCAAGATTTTCTTGGCTAAATCACTTCTGAATTTGGGTCAAGCCCCACTAAACCAACACATGTGTTGTTTGAAAAAGTAACTCAACAAAAAGAAAGACTTGAAATTAAGACCTTTATTCTCATAAAGTAACTTTGGACTATGTGAGCTAGTTTAAAAAGTTAGTAATTTTTTGAAAAAAGGAATGGCCTTTTTTTTAGTCTTACTTGAAAAAACTCATTTTTGCCTACAAAAAAAAAACCATAAAACCCAACACGGACATACAAAAAAAAAAAAAACTTACGCCTTGAAGTTAGCTTTACCCGGAAACTAAATATTTTCCTCAATGTTTCTAATCTTTCGAGATCACACTAAGACGAGGCGGAAAAGAGCTTACGCATGAGAAAAATCATTCCTTTATGTTTCTGATTTGCCCAAATCGCACAGAGTCGTGGAGCAAAAAGCATACACAGAAATGAAAAGTATAGATCCAGTGATAAAAAACCAAGAGCTAAATAAACCGAAATAGACAGAGAATTGAATAGCTAGAACTGCAAATAAAGACTATATACCTCCAAATCTTAAAAATGACATAGCTAGAGCTACCGGAAAATTTTTCGCGTGAAACGAAAGGGGTTCCTCAATGAAACAGATGCTCCTAACACAATAGAGTAGTCATCTCAGCCTAAAAGCAGTCAGAAACAGTAGATTAAGGAAACGACAGTCAGATGCAGTGGTTTCGGCTTCAAATTTGGATCACCAACGGATGAGGCCCTCAAATAGCTCCGATACCATGTAGGAATTGACAAGGTAAGTTCCTCAGACATAACAGAAAAGAACATCGCTTACAAACAGATCACAGATCAATACACCAGTATTCTTGACATGGTTAAAACTTTCAAAGAGGGAAACAGTGCACGTCCTGAGCCAACGCGACCACTTCAAAAAATTAATTAATAAAAAAATGAAAATTTACATAAACTTCTCTCATGAACGGTTACCCTACAAATGACCCTCCATGCTCTTTAAATAGAGATCATGGACCAACCGGTGTCAAGCCACGAATCAAGTGTCAGTAATACCAAGGAGAGAATGAACCGTCGGATCACTTTATGTCTAGAACATATCGTGACCATCGGATTGTAAGTTACAAAAGTACATGATAAAGAAACACACTTTACCTAACTCTATACTAGACCAAGTTATACTTAACTATTACTTATGTGTCGAAATATCCTAACAATGGAGCAACATAAATAAGATAAGTTGCATCAGATTAGAAAATAGCGTTATGATAGAAGCATTAGAAGTAAGAGCTCACGACATGAGAAGCATAAATAATGTCTGGAAGAAATTCTATTGAGTATAAAGAATAAGAACTCTTGGAAACCTCATTGAAATTTCAAGTGATACTTATAGAAATAAGTAGACGTCATCATCTGAGATCATCATACCCTTCACACACTTCCTGGGTCAGGCCCCAATGGTTCTGTTGCTTCCTCCGTTATGAGGCAAAGGAGGAAGCAACGAGGATACAGTGGGACCTTAACCTTCATATTGTAGAACTGCGATTAAAGGGACAGTGATCCACACCCCCAGAAGTTCGAGAACAGCGCGCTGGCGCTATCCAAAAAGGGCTGGAGGAAATAGGACAAGCAGTGTAGAACTGTATTATGATGTTGGAAAAATCCTTCGCGGTCCTCACGTCCTTACAGGAGGGCCCCACCATACAGCGCCTGGAAACAGAGGCGCAGGAGCTTCAAGTGCAGTATGACAGTGTGCGCGGAACGGCGCAGACAATTGTCCTGACCCAACGACTAGCAAAGCTACAGTAGGTGAAGGCGTTGAAGGAACAGGTGGATGCCGCATGACAGAAAGAGGCAGTACTTAAAACACACGTCCAGCGTGGGATTGATGAGGCCTTCCTCATCACTACAAATATCGAAGGAAAGCTTGCACAAATGAAGGTGATGCATGCCTTAAGACAGGGATTTGCCCCTGACGGCGAGCATTCGGCCGAAAGAGTAGAGCAGATCCAGTAGACGGCATAACAGTGCGCCGCAGACCTTCGTGTAGCACGGGCATAGTTGGAGGGGATCTGTGCCAAGATCGCCGCGCTAGGAGAGTGACTCGAGACGAGTCACGATAATTGTGTTGGGGGCCTGTCGGGCATAGGATCCTCTGGAGCATGTTTTGAGCATGTTTTGAGGCTCAAAGCCTAAGTTTTGGCCAATTATATTGTAAGACTCCGCGAATTGCAGACGCAGAGTGCGAAGACTAGGATGAGTCATAGAGTTGTCTGCCCTAAAATATTCTAATTTAATGTAAATTTGTGTCAGCAAACCCATGGTCCATGGACCATGGGATTGTATAAATAGAACAAAGTTCTAAGTTTAAAGAAAAGAAAGGGATAGAGAGAATAGCGAGGCATGGTTCGGGGTTAGAGTTGGATCTGAAGTGTACTGGGTCATAGTAGTAGGAAGAGGCTCTGCAGCTGAGTGCGCGGACCCCTGCAGCTGAGTGCGCAGGGTGGAATCAGGTCTGTACTTGGGGAAATTAATAAAAAGAAGTTTACTCCGTGCATCTGTTCTTGAATCCGTATTTTGTTGTTATGCATTACTTTCACTTTGTTTATTTACTACCCGCAATTGATAAATAATTTTATGAATGCTTATATATGAAAATAATCTAAGTAATCAGCTCACAGAGCCTAATTAAGGAAGCCTTGGGTAAATAACATGGGTCGCGTTGCGGCTAGAACTGCGCAAGGATAGTATCGCAGGGTGTGGGGTGTCCGCTGATGCGTGTAGCACAGTAAGTGTGAAGGTTGGATCGCGTACCAATCACCTCCGATCAGAGATCCCCAGGTTGCGGAAACCTGGTTCTAACACCCTCCCATACCACTTTGGGTGAGACCTCAATTCCGCACTCCGCGGATTGTTGCCGAAAGAGCCAGCAGTACCAGGATTTACTTGGCTAAATCACCTATGAACCTGGGTCAGGCCCCACTACACCAACACATGTGTTGTTTGAAAAAGTAACTCAACAAAAAGAAAGACTTGAACTCAAGACCTCTATTCTCATAAAGTAACTTTGCACTAAGTGAGCTAGTTTAAAAGGTTAGTAATTTTTTGAAAAGAAGAAGGGTCTTTTTTTTAGTTTTACTTGAAAAAACTCATTTTTGCCTATAAAACAAAAACCACAAAACCCAACACGGACATTTAAAAAAAAAAAACAAACCTTACGCCTTGAAGTTAACTTTACCCGGAAACTAAATATTTTCCTCAATGTTTCTAATTTTCTGAGATCACACTAAAGCGCAGCGGAAAAAAACATACGCATGAGAAAAATCTTTCCTTTCTGTTTCTGATTTGCCCAAATCGCACAGAGTTGTAGGGTAAAAAGCATACGCATAAATGAAAGGTATAGATCCAGTGATCAAAAACCGAAAGCTAAATAAATCGAAATAAACAGAGAGATGAATAGCTAGAACTACAAATAAAGACTATATACATCCAAATCTTAAAAATGACGTAGCTAGCGCTATCGAAACATTTTCGAGTGAAACGAAAGGGGTTCCTCAATGAAACAGATGCTCCTAACAAAATAGAGTAGTCATCTCGACCTGAAAGCAGTCATAAACAGTAGATTAAGGAAACAACAGTCGAATGTAGTGGTTTCGGCTTCAGATTTGGATCACCAATGGATGAGGCCCTCAAATAGCTCCAATACCATGTAGGAATTGACAAGGTAAGTTCCTCAAACATAACACAAAAGGACATCACTCACAAACAGAGCACAGATCAATACACCAGTATTCTTGACATAGTTTAAACACTTAAAGAGGGAAACAGTGCACGGCCTGAGCCAATGCGGCCACTTCAGAAAATTAATCAATAAAAGAATGAAAATTTACATAAGCTTTTCTCATGAACGGTTACCCTACAAATGACCATCCATGCTATTTAAATAGAGATCATGGACCAATCGGTTTCAAGCCACAAATCAAGTGTCGGTAATACCGAAGAGAGAATGAACCATCGAATCATTTTATGTCTAGAACATATCGTGATCGTTGGATTATAAGTTACAAAAATACATAGTAAAGAAACACACTTTACCTAACTCTACACTAGACCAAGTTATACTTAACTATTTCTTATGTGTTGAAATATCCTAAGAATGGAGCAATGTAAATAAGATAAGTTGCATCAGATTAGAAAAGAGCATTATGATAGAAGCATTAGAAGTAAAAGCTCATGACATGAGAAGCAGAAATAATGTCTGGAAGAAATTCTATTCAGTACAAAGAATAACTCTTGGAAACTTCATTGAAATTTCAATTGATACTTATAGAAAGAAGTAGAGGTCATCATACCCTTCACACACTTCTTGGGTCAGGGCCCACTACGTAAAAAAATGGTTTTGTTGCTTCCTCCGTTGTGAGGCAAAGGAGGAAGCAACAAGGATACAGCTGGACCTCAACCTTCATATTGTCGAACTGCGATTAAAGGCACAGTCATCCACACCCCCGAAAGTTCGAGAACAGCGCGTTGGCGCTATCCAAAAAGCACTGGAAGAAATAAGACAAGCAGTGTAAAATTGTACTATGATGTTGGAAAAATCCTTCGCGGTCCTCACTTCCTTACAAGAGAAAACCCCACCATACAGCGCCTGGAAACAGAGGCGCAGGAGCTTCAAGTGCAGTATAACAGTGTGCGCGGAACGACAAAGACAATTGTCCTGACCCAACGACTGGCGAAGCTACAGTAGGCGAACGCATTGAAGGAACAGGTGGATGCCGCACGACAGAAAGAGGCAGCACTGAAAGCGTGCGTCCAGCCTGGGATTGATGAGGCCTTCCTCATCACTACCAATATCGAAGGAAAGCTCGCACAAATGAAGGTGATGCATGCCTTAAGACGGGGATTTGCCCCTGACGGCAAGCATTCGGCCGAAAGAGTAGAGCAGATCCAATAGACGGCAGAACAGTGCGCCGCGGACCTTTGTGCAGCACGGGCACAGTTGGAGGGGCTCCGTGCCAAGATCGCCGCACCAGCGGAGTGACTCGGGACAAGTCACAATGATTATGTTGGGGGCCTGTTGGGCATAGGATCCCCCGGAACATGTTTTTGGGGCTCAAAGCCTAAGTTTTGGCCAATTATATTGTAAGACTCCGCGAATTGCGGACGTGGAGTGCAAACTCTAGGATGAGTCATAGAGTCATAGGATTGTCTGCCCTAAAATATTGTGATTTAATGTAAAGTTGTGTCAACGTATCCATGGTCTGCGGACCATGGGATTGTATAAATAGAACGAAGCTCTAAGTTTAAAGAAGAGAAAGGGATAGAGAGAATAGCGAGGCATGGTTCAGGGTTCGAGTTGTATCTGAAATGTACTGGGTCATAGTAGTAGGAAGAGGCTCTGCAACTGAGTGCGCAAAGGCCTAGAAGAGTCCGCAGCTGAGTGCGCGGACCCCTGCAGCTGAGTGCGCAGGGTGGAAACGAGTCTGTAGTTGGAATTGAAAGTTAATAAAAAGAAGTTTACTCCGTGCATATGTTCTTGAATCCGTATTTTGTTGTTATGCATTACTTTCACTCTATTTATTTACTATGCGCAATTGATAAATACTTGTATGAATGCTTATATATGAAAATAATCTAAGTAATAAGCTCACAGAACCTAATTAAGGAAGACTTGGGTAAATAACACAGGTCATGTTGCGGCTAGAACTGCGCAAAGATAGTATCGCAGGGCACGGGGTTCCCGCTGATGCATGTAGCACAGCAAGTGCGAAGGTTGGACCGCGTACCAATCACCTCCAATCAAACATCCCCAGGGTACGGAAACTTGGTTATAACACCCTCCAATACTACTTTAGGTGAGACCTCAATTCCATGCTCCGCGGACTGTTGCCAAAAAAGCCAGCAGTACCGGGGTTTGCTTGGCTAAATCACTTCTGAACCTGAGTCAGGCCCCACCAAACCAACACATGTTGTTTGAAAAAGTAACTCAACAAAAAGAAAGACTTGAATGCAAGACCTCTATTCTTATAAAGTAACTTTGGACTAAGTGAGCTAGTTTAAAAGATTAGTAAATTTTTGAAAAGAATGGGGGCTTTCTTTTTAGTTTTACTTGAAGAAACTCATTTTTGCCTACAAAACAAAAACCACAAAACCAAACATGGACATACAAAAAAAAAACAAATCTTACGCCTTGAAGTTAGCTTTACCCGGAAACTAAATATTTTCCTCAATGTTTCTAATTTTCCGAGATCACACTAAAGCGCGGCGAAAAAGAACATACGCATGAGAAAAATCCTCCCTTTTTATTTTTGATCTGCCCAAATCACACAGAGTCGTGGGGCAAAAAGCATACGTAGAAATGAAAGGTATAGATCCAGTGATAAAAAATCGAGAGCTAAATAAACCGAAATAAACAGAGAGATGAATAGCTAGAACTACAAATAAAGACTATATACCTCCAAATCTTAAAAATGACGTAGCTAAAGCTACCTGAAACCTTTTCGCGTGAAACAAAAAGGATTCCTCAATGAAACAGATGCTCCTAACACAATAGAGTAGTCATCTCAGCCTGAAAGCAGGGAGAAATAGTAGATTAAGGAAACGACAGTCGGATGCAGTGGTTTTAGCTTCATATTTGAATCACCAACGGATGAGGCCCTCAAATAGCTCTGATACCATGTAGGAATTGACAAGGCAAGTTCCTCAGACATAACACAAAAAGACATCACTCACAAACAGATCATAGATCAATACACTAATATTCTTGACATGGTTAAAACCCTCAAAGAGGGAAACAGTGCACGGCCTGAGCCAACATGGCTACTTTCGAAAATTAATTAATAAAAGAATGAAAATTTACATAAGCTTCTCTCATGAACAGTTATCCTACAAATGACCTTCCATGCTCTTTAAATAGAAATCATGGACCAATCAGTTTCAAGCCACGAATCAAGTGTCAATAATACCGAGGAGAGAATGAACTGTCGGATCACTTTATGTCTAGAACATATTGTGGTTGTCCGATTGTAAGTTACAAAAGTACATGATAAAGAAACACACTTTACCTAACTCTACACTAAACCAAGTTATACTTAACTATTTCTTATGTGTCGAAATATCCTAACAATGGAGCAATGTAAATAAGATAAGTTGCATCAGATTAGAAAAGAGCATTATGATAGAAGCATTAGAAGTAAAAGCTCATGACATGAGAAGCAGAAATAATGTCTGAAAGAATTTCTATTGAGTACAAAGAATAAAACTCTTGGAAACCTCATTGAAATTTCAAGTGATACTTATAGAAAGAAGTAGAGGTCATCATCTGAGATCATCATACCCTTCACACATTTCTCATCATGAAGTGTGTGAAAAGAAAGGAAGAGATCGTGAAAATATGCAACAAGGATAGAAAGCCTTCATCATCTAAGACCAAGAAGAGTTGACTAGAATATCTCCCAAAAAGATATGAAAACTATGATAGGAGTTGGAAAAGATGGAGACCCTTGACACTGAATATTTTTGGGAAATATGTCAATTTGCATGCAGGATGCTAATACCTACAGGAAGATGTCATGATGAAAGACCATCACAAAGGTAATTTTGATTTAGGTGTTCATTTCTTATTTTTGAACTAATATCTGGATAGGCTTATGTAACACTACCAAAGAGAAGATCTCTGGATGACTTCCAAGAGGACCATATTGAAAGATGTAAGATCCTTCAAGAAAATATGGCATGAAGCAAAGCTAGATGGAAATATGATGGATCACTTTCTGACAAAAATGAAGACATGAGTAACTCATGGATGAAAGTGGTGGATTGTCTGTGCCCTATGAAGACGACCAAAAATGAAGACTCCATAAATTTATGACATCAAGGAAGAAAAGAATTCTTCAAGCAGTGGATTGTTCGACATGAGTTGTTGGAGGTCCCTAGTTAAGAGGGAGCCTAAAAAGAAGTTTCTTACTTGGAAGAAACTTGGAATTTCCTAAGCCAAAAGGGAGTTTAGGTACATCCCTTTTTGGTATGAATGAGTACATTCCTTTATTGGAATATGTCCTTCATATTTAAGAGGGCGAGATAGACATGTCATTCTAGTATTCACCTGACAAAACAAAATGGAGGATTGAGTAATTATTTGGCATCTGATACTCTTTGAGGATGAGATAGAGCATCCAATGGGAGAGTAGTCATGGAGGACCGATATTCTTTGAGGGCTAAGGATTCCAAGATAAGAATATTCCTCATGAAACACATCTTGAGTACCTTGGCAAGGATGTTCCGAGAGAGACAATGACGAGAGTGTCTATAAATCATTGGTCTCGCCAACATTGAGCTCAGATCTTGTGGAGATAAGGAGTTGTTAGTTAAGGCCTTTCTATGTAACAATGTTGGTTAATATGATACTATACAAATGAGTTACAAATCCGAATTATTCTTATGAAAAATTCTTCAGATTGAGAAAGCCCAAGTCCCATTATGAATACCTCCCTAGTTAAAGAGTGTTGAAAAGTGTAACTAGGTTTGGTCTTCCTAATGACATGTAATTATGATTTTATGTAATGAGAGGTAAAGAAGAAAAATACATTATTATATTGATTTTCTTTGTGGGTTTCATGAGCAACACATTTTGTTTTTTTGTCAAGACTCCCCATTGAGTCTTCAGGAATTATTTGTCATCTAGTCATAAAATGATAGTCATTATCATGTAATGAAGTCATGTTACACTTTCTAAAATGTCAAATTTGTCTATAAAGTATCCTCCAAGACCTTGTTACTTATCCTCTTCAAGTAGACCTACAACGATGGAAGAATATGCTAGAAGAAGTCGACCTAACTCTTGAAATCTTGTCGGCCTAAAGGGCATGAGAAGAAGTATATATATATAAACACTCCGCCTCAATTAAAAGCAAGCAACTCAACTTGCATTCAATCAAGCAGAAGTGCGAAGAAGAGGTGAAGAAGTGAGAAGAAGAGGCTAAAAAGATAAGTGTAAAGAATGATTCTTTTGGGGCAGCGAAGGGGCATTCTGGGGCAGCGAAGGAAGTTTCTTCTGGGGTCGACAAAGGAGAGTTTCTTCTGGGCAAGTGAATGAGAAGTTTCTTCTGGTATAGCGAAGAAGGGATTCTTCTAGAAGGGTTCTTCTGGATACTTGTTCTGGGTAACCAAGATAAATATTTAGAGACCAAGATTCTCTAAAGGAAGCCAGTGATATCATAGAGACCAAGTTTCTCTAGGAGAAGTTGAGAAGAAGCAGTGTGAAGTATAGAGACTGAGTTTCTCTAGAAGGAGCTTAGAGGAGTTCAAGATCAAGAAGAAAGTCAAGGAAGGGAAGAGGTAGAGCATCAAGATTAGTAACAAGATTCTTGGGAGGATACTAGAGTCAAGGGTCTGTGTCATTGTCTTGGTACTTGTCAATTGAAAATCCAAAAGAAGAACTTTGATCGAGTTTTCCTCTCAAGAGGCGAGAGGTTTTGGCCCTGGCTGACAAGCCTACATACTGTGTCACTTGTCTTTAATTGTGCATATTGGTAATTGTCTTTATAAAAAGAACATAATAATAACATAACAAAGAAAAGACTATAAACTAAGAAATAGAAGTATATCACAAGCAATTATCAAGCAGGGAAATCTTTTAACTATTCATGCCCTAGATTTCTCAACAATGGAGACAATTAAGAAGAATCGACAATCATTTTGGTGGACTATTGAAGCTGAGAAGGGGTTTTATATGTTAAAGAAGAATATTACAGAGCAATGGATCCTTGCACTTCTAGATTTTAATAAACCATTCCAAGTGAAAAGTGATGTCGGCAATGATGTGATTGGAGCAGTGCTTGGCCAAGAGGAAAAACCCATTACTTATTACAGCGAGAATTTGAAGAAGGCCAAAAAGAAGTATACAACCTATGACAAGGAATTCTATGCAAAAGATCAAACACTTAAAAAATGGAGGCATTATTTATTGTCCAAGGAGTTTATTTTATATATTGATAATCATGTGTTACAATATATTATGCAGCAACTTAAACTGAACCAAAAACACATTAAGTGGGTTATGTACTTGCAGAGTTTTACATTTGTTTTAAACCACATCAGTGGACAGTCTAATAAAATTGCAAATGCTTTAAGCAGAAAGGAGTTATTATTGCAAGTCAAATTTAGGTGTTAGGATTTGATTTTATAAAAGAATTGTATGAAAAGGACGCAAATTTCAAAGAACCCTTTGAAACTAGTAAGAACCCAGTGTCTCAAAATTGAAGCCCATGGCTTTGACTACATGGTCCAAAATGGATTTTTTTTTTTTTTAAATCAAATGTGTATTCCCAATTGTTCTTTAAGGGAGAATTTGATTATTAAAGAACTTCTGAAGTCTAAAATGGGCCTCATAAGAAAAATGTACAACCAAAATAAATTTTATAAGAACCAAAAAGATTCAAAAAAATGATGTCAACCATGGGGGATGATTCACTATTTTTGAGATAAAAAATAAAAATAAAAAATAAAACTATTTTTTCAACTTATATTTTCTATTCTCATTTTTCGTGTAGCAGGGTCCATCGAAAGTATGCAACATTACTCCTTAAATGATGAATCAAATTATGCGTCCAACGAGTGTTCTTGCTTGAAATTTGAGTAAACCCATAGCGAGATAAGTTGAAAAAATAGTTTTTTTCTTTTTTCCCTCTAAAATTTGATGATGTATCTAACTTTATTTTATTATTTCTACTATTATTTTATAGTTTCTTTAGAAAGCCCATTTCAGACCTCAAAATTCCCATAATGCAAGGAAAAACACAATGCAGGCTTGGGAGGACACTTCGGACAAAACAAGAGTTATGATCTACTGAAAAGACATTATTATTGGCCAAAGCTGAGGACTGATGTGCAAAAGTTATAAGGAAACACAGAACCTGTTAATATGCCAAAGGGAGAAGCCAAAACATTGCACTGTATACCCCATTGCCAATTTCCTAGAAGCCTTGGGACTCTATGAATATGGATTTTGTTTTAGGATTACCAAAAACTCGGAAAGGTAATGATTTTGTCTGTGGTTGTAGATAGATTTTCAAAAATGGCTCATTTCATTATTTGTGCTAAGATTAGCGATGTTGCCCATGTTGCTAATATGTTCTTTAAAGAGGTGGTAAGAGACTTCATGGAATTCCTAACAGTGTTGTTTCAGACCGGGATACTAGATTCTTATGACATTTATGGAAAACATTATGGAAGAAATTTGGCACAAAATCACAATTCAACTCAGCATATCACCCACAAACTAATGGTCAGACTAAAGTAGTGAATAGAAGTTTGGGAAACATTCTACGCAATTTGATTGGAGATCATCCTAAACAGTGGGATCAAATTTTAGTACAGATTGAATATGCATATAATGACACTCCCGATAAAAGCACTGGACAAATCCCTTTCTTGATTGTGTATGAAATGAACCCAAGAAGAGTGCATGAACTCAGACATCTAGGAAGAACATCGCTGAGAGTGCAGCAGGAGAAGACTTTACTACAGCGATACATGAAATCCATGACCAGGTAAAGCAAAAACTACATGAAAACACTCTTACATATAAGAGCAACGCAGATCTCAGTAAAAAGGAGTAGAATTTTGAAGTGGGAGATTTGGTACTCGCACATTCGTAAAATGAAAGATTTCCAAAAAGCAAGTACAACAAATCAATATTTAAAAAAGTAGGACCTTGCAGGATCTTAAAGAAATTCTCTACTAATGCTTATGAACTTGAATTGCCACCTGGAGTTGGAATTTCACCAATATTTAATGTAGTAGATTTATGCATGAGCCTAAGACAAAACAACCAGTGAGTGACAATCAAACACAGCAACCAATGCAATGGGAGAAGCAGTTCCTAACAGCGAAACTTTTCTAGCCTAAAAGAAATTTGGACAAGAGATTGATCAAGAAAACCAAGACATTATTTTGGATACTTGGTAAAGTGGAAAAGCCTTCTAGTTTCAAATGCAACTTAGATGACAGCCACACTCATACAAAAAAGTGGGAAATTTGTTGAAGGACTCATGGAAAGGGGTCCATGAAATTTTTGTTCTTTGGGAAGAGTTGGTTCCTCAATGAGTGGTTAGTTACTATAGGAATTATTTGAAAATATCATGTAATTCTTTAAATTAGGCAATTTGTTAGTGGTTGTTGTTTTTGTTATTTTCCCCAAATATGGTCTTTTAGTATTACATTCGTGGATCTAGCGCGAACTATTGTAATCTTTTATATTACTTGAATTTTAATAAAAATGGGTTCAAGAGTGGTGTGTGAGAGCTCATTATCTCATTCTAACCAATCTTTATGCAATCTTTAATTAATACATGGTTCTAATCATAATAACACTATAATTTATTGACAGAGCCTAAAGGCATTATATGTATACATATTTTGTTCATCAGAGTGATTGCAAGGGGAGCAAAAGAGGGCTATGAGAGAAGGCACAAGGAGGAGCAACGCAAAAGCACAAAGAGAGATAGATTCTTAACCCCACAAATATATATAATATAACTAAGTGCACCTAATACTTATTTGATTTAGTTCTCGATGAAGTATGTCACTTAACGGAGCTCAAGATTGTCTATTAACAGAGCTTGTAACGGCAACAACTCGAAGATTGTACCCAAACAGCCTTGTTAACTTATCCATTGTACGCTCCAAGCTACTATGAACGAGTGGGTCTCACTCGAAGGTTTACCCCTGCCAGCGCTTTGTGAGCACCATTTTTCATTGTTCTGGGTCATATAAAGTGGCCTGAAAAGTAGGCCCCACCTTGAGAGTTTACCCCAATAGTGTTCGCATGCAAAATTGTCCATTGCCGCAGGGATCATAAGAGCAACCCATATAATGAAGGGACATTAAATGGACCCCACCCAAAGGTCTCACCCTAGTGGATTTAACTTAGAAGAATTACAAGCAAATGTTTTCATAACATCGAGCGCTTTGGAACAGGGTCATGTGGCATCCACTGTGTCAGTTGATGTGAAGCCACCGTCGAAGGTATAAAGTGTAACTTGGAAGCAATACTAGGTGTTGTAATAGGGTAGGATGAAATCATGTAGGTCGATCCTAAGCCATAAAAATCACTTGGAGTCTTGCTACAGAAACCAAGAATTAAAGAAAATTTTTGGCCATACTCGCGTAGAGTTGGCCATCCTTCTGACTCCTCCCACTATTAATAGATTTGCATTTGCAATTCTTAAAGGTATTTCAATCTCGAAGCAGTTGAAGGGAGCGTTGATTCTAGGAATAAAATTTGTGATTAAAGGGTAAAGAGGAGCCTATTCAAAGCAAATCTAAAGAGCATCAAGTTATAGGCTCGAATTCCTACCATCATGGATCTCATCCCTACCATAGTAGATCCCAACCTATCCATTGTGGATCTAATTCCTACCTATGAATCTCAAACTTCCATCCTTGCCCTATAAAAGCATTGCACTCAAAAAAAAAGGGGTTGCTTTTTTTACTCTTTAACTATATTTTCACTCTATTGAAGTATCCAATTGAAGGCTTTTGAATGCAAGGTTGGAATTGAGGTCCCCTGGGAAGAAGCTATCAACATCAAGGATTTGGTTGTAACTCTCTCATTTTCCTTATTAATGCAAAAGCATATTTCTTTCCCACATTCATTGTTATGATGATTGTTATGAGATTCTTTGATCACTTGTATAGATTATGTTATATCATTTATGTATCACATGTTTTGATAATTTGTATGGTTGTATTTTTGCATATCTTTTCTTGGAAGATCGAAAACAAGATCAAAGGTTTTAACAAACCACAGCGAGGACAAGCATTTCGAACAACATATGAACCATTCATCCAATCTTACATCTATGATTTAATGGTAATGAATTATACGAAATGTTTCCATCTATTTGGTTGTTTTGTTCTAGTGCTTGGTTTCCGACCCTAGGGAGATTGTTCCTGTCCACGAGCAATTTGTCCGCCAAACACTGAAAGCACCAAATAACATGAAAACACCAAGGACACATATTGTCTCCAGCCAAACTTTAAAAGCAGCAGGAAACACATGGTCCCAACACAGGTTTCAAAAACACCAAGATAGACAGATAGTCTCAACCAGGGATGGAATTTAATAGGTAAATTGCCATCACAAGGCAATTTAACTGTCAAATACACCAAGGTTTTAGAAACACCAAAGTAGACAGATAGTCTCAATCAGGTATGGAATTTAATAGTAAACTGCCATCACAAGGCAATTTAACTGTCAAATACACCCAAGTTTTAAAACACCAAGATAGGCAGATAGTCTCAATCAAGGTGGAATTTAATAGGTAAATTGCCATTGCAAGGCAATTCAACTGTCAAATACATTTTTATTTTATTAATTCTCTTTAGATAGTCCCAACCAGGCACGGAATTTAATAGGTAAATTGCCATCACGTGGCAATTTGACTGTCAAATACACCCAGATTTTAGAAACACCAAGGTAGACAGATAGTCACAAGCAAGTATCGAATTTAATAGGTAAACTGCCATCACAAGGCAATTTAACTGTCAAATACACCCAAGTTCTAAAACACCAAGATAGGCAGATAGTCTCAATCATGGTGGAGTTTAATAGGTAGATTGCCGTTGCAAGGCAATTCAACGGTCAAATACACCCAAGGTTTAAAAACACCAAGATAGACAGATAGTCTCAGCCAGGGATGGAATTTAATAGGTAAATTGCTGTCGCAAGGCAATTTACCTGTCAAATATATCGAACGCTCCTAGTCAATAGCTTTGAAATATATAAAATATATAACAATTTGGTTATAACCATTATAATTGATGGGTGACATTGATTTCAGGTTCCAAACCTCATCCCAACCCCCGGCCCAAACTTTATTATTACCATGAGAAATAAGGGCACCGACAGACACAAATAACACCCCACACAAGCTGTGAAAGCACCTAGAGTATCTCAGTGCAATTATTACCCAAACCTATCCAAACCCAAATCAAGATAACAGATGTTTTTTTTAATGGCCAGACGAACAAAATCTTGAAAAGCTTCCTAAATAAACGTACAACAAAATTGACAAGGTGCTCTGCATAATTTAAATTATTACATTGATTTGAAATGCCGATCCTAGTCTCAACTCCTCAAAGCTTTCAAAGCCCCGAGAGATCCAGATAGTCTCCACGCAAGCTATAAAAGCATCAACAGTCCATGCTACAGTATTTCCAGTTAGAATCCATTCATTTCGAAGAGTAAGTTGAAATGAAAGGCATTGATTTGATTTTGACATGGGGAATCATCCATAAATAAAATGTCATCAATAGGAGCACTTTTTAAACAATGGAGCACTTTGTTAAAGCAAACAGATTTGTGATAAACAAGTATAACAACTGAAAACATGTGGGGTTGTATCCATACTTCTCTGAAAACCAGTCTGCAAGTCAGCAATGTTTAAATTTAAAGCTTTATTACAACAATAATCTTCCTAGGGAAAAGCATGGCGAGAAGAGATGCCATGTCATGTCTGTCACATGGAGAATTTGATATTCATTCTTTACATAACCACATGCTCCAATAATAGCAGAAGGTACCCACACAAGGAAGATCATATATATGTATGTATATATATAAACACGTGGGGTTGGATCCATATTTGTCTGAAAACCAGTCAGCAAGGTTAAAATTTAAGGCTTTATTACAACAATATTCTTCCTAGGGAAAAGCATGCCCCGGGAGAGGCCACGTCATGTCTATCACAAGCATAAATTGATGTTCATTCTTAATATAACCACATACGTCGTTCCAATAATAACAGAGGGTGACCACATGAAAGAACATATATATACACACTACGATAAATGAAACTAGGATCAACCACAATTTCTACTCTGTACCAGAGGTTATTGTTTTGTTCAAACATTTTTTATAGCAAAAACGGCACGACACTTGCATTAAAGCTTTCATGGTAGAAGGGCAAGTCACAGATATGCTGTCTTCATTTGTAGTTGTCACATATTCCTGTTCGTATTTAAACATCATAAAAAAATTATTGAACCAAGATATGTTTTTACTATATTAAACCTGTCTCCTGTCTAGAGATGCTGCATGTATCCTATGGAACAGAGAAATCTGTGAGAAACACCACCATACAAACTACAAAAAAAAAGTCAAAAAGCAAACCCTTAAACAAACGATGTAAATAAGAAATCATCAGCTCGGGATCAAGTCCTAATAGTGAACCAATAGAGCCATTAAGTGGTAAGTCATATGTAGTCCCAATAGAAGGATGGTTTTTCACAGCACAATAACATAGCTACAAGACAAACGTTGTTAACTTCAAATACAACGCTTTTATGCACTCTGAGCAAATATGTAGATATCTTAGATGAAAATGATGTCTGAAAGCAAACAAGATGGATAATGAATAAAAAGGCTAAATAAAATTCATGTCGGAATCCAGTATGAGCGTGATAACCAAAAGTACTAAAAACTGGAAAATAGTTACTAGGTTAAATCGACTTTGTGCAACAGGGATACTCTCATAGAATGGAGAAAGATTAGTGAAATATCCGCAACTTGTGCTAGGAGATCTCTAACAAACAAGATGGGTAATAAATCAATAAAAGCATTGAGTAATGAAATGGTAAAAGGCTATTTGAAAACAGGTGGCAGGAGCAGGGGGATTCTCTACGATCCTGGAGATAAAAAGGTATCATCATATGCTTGGGTCTCAAGATAGCACCAAATAATCTAGCAGAAGCATATACAATCCTGAGAGGTCTCCAACTAGCTAAGGAATCAAGAATCAGATCACTGATCATTTACACAGTGATCATTAAAGCTATGCTCAGGAGATCTGATCTAATGGATAGCAAGCTAACTATTGTCATTGTCCAACCTAAAAAAAGGCAAGCATGGACAGTAAGATCTCCTTTTTTGCAAAGTGAGAGATCAATTTTGAAGCCGGTGTACAGGCCAAAAAAGCCACTGCATTAGCCTTATGTGAATATGAACAAAATAGGGTGTGCTCACCATGTAACATCCTCTAAGTGTGGATTAATCACACACATCAATCAACATTTAAAACTCATGCAGATCAACAACACTCACTACACTAGCCTTGGGTGGATATGAACAAAATAGGGTGTGCTCACTATGTAACATCCCCTAAGTTCGGATTAATCACACACATCAATGAACATTTACTACTCATGCGGCCCAACAACACTCACTGCACTAGCCTTAAGTGAATATGAACAAAATACTACTCATGTGGCTCAACAACACTCACTGCATTAACCTTAGGTGAATATGGTCAACACTGCTGCATTAGCCTTATTAGGTGAATATGAACAAAATGGGGTGAGCTCACTATGCACTCACTGCATTAGCCTTAGGCGAATATGAACACTACCGCATTAGCCTTAGGTGAATATGGACAAAATGGGGTGTGCTCACTATGCAACATTCCCTAAGGTTGGATTAGTCACTATGTAACATCACAAGGTTGGATTAATCATACACATTAATCAACATTTACTACTCATGTGGCCCAACAATACTCATCAACTCTGGTATCGGGACAAGGGCAACACCCCTCCCTTCTCACATGCGGCTTTAACCTCAGCTCTGTGTATTGAATGCCTTCGCATGAAACTACTGAAAGTGTGGCATAATAGAATACGAATGAAAAATAATTGGGAACAATGACGGTTTGGAATTGCCAATGATAGGCCTCCAAGAAGCAGATTGTCTGGGACTCAGGTTTTATCATGTCAATTGTGAGAAATTCTTTTGGGATTGTAAGGAAGGATATTGGTTTGGCTCCTGTCTCATGGATATGGTACCCTGGTTCTCTGGTTGACTAGTACTTTGGTTTTAGCATTCACAAACTAGAGGAGCCTCCAGGACAAGCAACTCTGCCATATCGTTATATTTTTCAGCTATGTTCTTCTTGGTTGGTTATCTTTGTTCGTTTCTTTTATACAATCATTTCTGGTGTAAATTTTGAGGAAATTTTGGTTAAGGGGTTGTGGCCTCCTCTGTTTTTCAGGTTGAGGACTTCATGCTGGCCTTGTCTTTCTCTGCCTGGTTTGCAGGATTCAATGCTTAGAGTGCAGCTATGGAGATCAGAGATGTCTCAGAATTCAGGAGGATGCTGATGTGACAAGGAATACATACAGGCCAACAAAAATTGTGTGTTTTCTGTTACAACCACAGTGCACAAGAATGAGCACCACTATGTCTCTCAATATGCATCTATTTTTAATTACTGATACATCAAAAAGAGAGGCTTGATATATGGGAGGCTGAATGTAGCAAGTTGTGTAATTCGGCTCTCAATCTTCAAAAGGATTCTCCCTCCTCTGCATCAGAGGACAACATGAGTGAACTCTGGTCAAGCTAGATTGAAGGAAGAAGAGACTGTTAACCAATGGATATCGCACAGCAACACTCTCCTCTCTTAGAGGCTGGACAGGAAGAGGCAAACAGTTTACATGCTTTTCACTAATAATAATATATTTTTAGAGTCATGAATTTTAAGCCTTTCTGTCAAGAAGGTTACATGCAGAAAAATCTCGAATGTCTATCTTGTAATTTGCAGCAAAAATTGTTATGTAGTATCATAGAGATATTAACTTTGTATTTTTCAACAGCCTTTTTGTATAGAGCTGTTAAGACAAGCTACAGCCTTTTAAATAATATAATACTTCTCTGTTGTGATTTTGGGAAAAAAAGGCTGTCTGAAATATCGAGTAAGAGTATGATAACCAAGAGTATGGTAGGCTAAATCAACTTTGTGATGAGCGTACTTTATAGAGTGGATATCTGCATCCTGCGCTGGGAGGTCTCTCAGAGCAGACAAGATCGGTAATGAATCGGTAAAACACTATCTGCAATATTGAGTTTGATAATTGTTAGATATTTAGTAACTCAAATGTGAGTTGCTTCCAGAGTGCCATTAAGGTAAGCAGCATGCAGAGAAGATCTGGGTGCACATAGAGAAAGCATGTGTGACAGGTGTGCAGGTCTGTACTGCAGCAAGGCAACCCTCCAGGCCCCAGCAGAGCTCCATATAGCAATGCATCAGTTCCATGTAGTTCCCTTTAGAAATTCCATGCAGCAGTAATGAGAGCACACAAACATTTATGGAGCTAAGATAGAAGCTACATGCATGTTCCTTCCTCAGTTTAAACTTTAATTCCAGTTTAGATGCATTTTATATTTAACAGTTCGGTTATATTTCTGGTTTTGGTCCGAGTTTGAATGCATCAAATTTCAACTTTAAGTTCACATGCATCAATTAGCTAAAGTGCATAAAGCTTAGCTCAATTTAGTGAGGCACATGTAACCTAGTATTTGAGGCACAGATCTCAATAAAGATGCATGCTTGCATGCCTCATATCATCTCCAGTTGACGCACTGTTGTGCATGTGACCAGCTTCATTGTACCAACTCTACTCAATCTATAAAAGAGCAGGAAGAGGTATAGGTTTATTGTTAAAATTGGCAACTAGGGCCAAACTCCATGTGGGTCATCTTATTAATGACAGCTGATATTTTTCTTGGATCCCTCTCATCAAGAGGTGTAGGATTGATCTAAAGATCATCCGATTCCAATAAGTATTCATGGAGATATATTTGTTCTATGGCGCAATTCGTCATGGTCGGCCAGCAACCAAATAAACCCCACATGTGCTCAATGTTTTAGTATAAATAGAGGTGCCTTGAAAGTCATTTGGACACACTCACAACTCTCCCGTGATCTCTTCCTCTCCATTCGTTTGGGTTTTAATGGAAGGAAGAATCCCTAAGAGAATACACTGATCTAGGAGGTTTGCCCTAGCCCTAGACGAAGAGACCTATATGCTACCCTCATCTACATTCATGGAGAAGAATCTTCGCTGCCCAAAAAGGAGGCTCTTATATCGCAGCAAGGATAGGATTCAACGCCGGTAATAGAGAAGCCCTAACACTGTCCTAAAAGAAACCCTCAAACACAGCAAGAAGAGAACCCTGATCTGATCTTAATACGCTGTCATAATTGAAAGAGCAGTGTGGGAAACACAGGGCTAAGAGATGCCCTAATTGCTGCTCTCTACAAGATCAAGGCACAGTCATAAAGAACCTAACACTGTCCCTAACACAGTCATGAAGGCAGAATGCCCTAGCCACAGGACTAAAGGGAAAGGAGATGCCCTAGACATAGTTGTTGTCTTGGGTAAGAAGAAGCTACACTGCCTAAAGAAGATGACACCTAAAACGCAGACTCAGAAGACAGACCTAAATGCTGTCAGGGATCTAGCTGCCCTCTACGCTGTCTTGGTTCTAGGTAATAGTCATGTACGTTGTTATATTGAAGCTGCCCTAAACGCAGTCACGTTGAAGTTATGGTGAAGACCTTAACACTGTTCTAGACCGCAGTCTTAGGAGGGGTCTCATGTACCTTAATTGCTGAGTGTGCAAGAGAAGATTTAAAGATAACTGGGTTGTCTTGCTGGTGGGCTAGGCTGTAGGCCATAGCCAGCAGCATGGAGGATTAAAGTTTGACTTTGGTGCAACACTCTGATATTTAGGTACAGCACTATGGAATAAGGTGCGTGGGCAGCATGGGACAGTAAGGTGCTGAAGACAGCATGAATGAATGAAAACGGGTGCAGCATGTTGTGATGGAAGCAGCAACATGGTATACTACAGCGGTATGATAGTGCAGCATGGTAAACAGTAACAGGGGTGCAGCACAGTGATACATAGTGCAGCATAATAAGATGGAAGCAGCAACAGGATGCTGAGGTATTGCAGCATAGTGCAATGAAGAGCTCGGCATAGTGCAGCAAGAGGAGATGCAGAAAAGTGATGGGTACAGTCATGATTAGTAAAGCATGATGAGATGCGGCATTGTGATGATGGGTGCGGTATGGTGCAGCACAGTGAGGTGCAACATGATGACAAGATGCAGCACAATGAGAGATGGAGGAGTCACCTTGGAGAATCAGTTGAAGCAGCATGTCTTCAACTGATCTCATGTATCATCTTCCTAGAGATGATCTCTGCTCTTATCTAAAAAAGTCAAAGTGTTGACTTCTGTTATCTCTCTCTCTCTCTGCTGAACTATTGAAGAACATAAAAGAAGAATTGATCAAGGGTTTCCCCACATTGGTGTTTGTCCCTGGCTAGCGCCACATCTTGTGTCCTCTTGTCTTGGCTTGTCTTCTATGATTTACGTTTATGTTCTATCTACAGTTTACTTTAATGCTGATGTGATTGCTAATCTGGAAAAGATATTGAGCTAACTATGAAAATTGAAATAAATTGCTCTAAGCATGGAACATACCTAAACTTAACATGGTATCGGAGCTGAGGTGAAGACAAAGCCCAAGCAAGAGTGAAAGAGCAACCACCGAAGACAGTTGGGAAAGGACAAAAGCATCAATGGATCCCTCATCCCTCTTCAAATTCACCAAGGGTGAAGTCGAAGCAGAGAATATTATCAAAGTGGCGCAACGGAAGCTTTTGATGGCCTACAAAAAGATCACTTCAATGGGAAGTCCAGATCTAAGGGTGGAAGGAAAGGCAAATGCTTTGTTTTAAGTTCGGCCATTATGCAAAGGAGAGTCTGAGGTAAGGACACATCACTTGATGATGATAAACAATCATTCCAAGGACATCTTGGAGGAATGATAGGTAATGCAAGTCATCAAGGAAAATAGCCGACTCTTCAAAGAAAGCAAGGAACCCTAGGTATGAAGAATCAAATGTTGTTTCTAATAAGACAAGAAGCGTTATCTTGTATTGGCCCTCTCCTTCAGACTCTTCGGGAATCAGGCTTATTGATCACAGTGCTTCAAGGCACTTCATCGGATAGAAGGGTGCTCTCTCGAATTTGGTAAGAGATCAAAACAATCGTGGGATTATACTTGGAGCCGATGCCACCTATCCAGAAAGGGTGTAGGAAATGTTACCCCCCAATTGAATGAGGGTAACTCGTTCATTTACAGAATCTCTTTTATGTACCTGATCGTAAGAAGAACCTGGTGTCTGTTTTCAGCAATGGAAGTCAAAGGTTTCAGGGTGGCATTCATCAATGGAAAGGTACATGTTTGAAAATAGAATTTTCAAAGATGCTTTTTCTCATGGGTTCAGGGCTGGCAACTTGTATCAAGTTGCAAGATGATCCATTGGGGATCATGTCAATTGACATATCTCATCAATAACATCGGAGGTCTACTTATGGGGCCCTACCCAATGTGAGTCAGATGGTGACAAGGATGCCTGAATTCAAGAAGAGCATGAAGGTACATGTCTGAGATGTACCGAATGAAAATCTTACAAGGGGACCATTCCCCTTATGTAGCAAGTCCACAAGTTTGGAACAACCCGAGGAGTTTGAGATTCATGATCGAGAATCTCATGTATACAAGTGGAAGAAAGCCCTCTATGGCTTGAAGCAAAACACCTCGAGCATAATATGAGAGAATTGATAGTTGTTTGATGAAGTTGAGATTCACTAGGAGTGAAACCGATCCAAACCATTGCTCGAAGGTTGTGGATGATAGACCTCTCATACCGGCACCTTCTAAGGACGGCCTATTTCTGACAGGTGCAGACCCTCACATTTGCAGAAGTACGAGGGAGTTGGATTCCAAATGTGCAACAGTAAACTGCAAGCCCGTGACTACCTCTAGGATCTTAACTTTCAAGAAGTTATATGGTACTGATGCCGGACCAGATTTGGGAAATGCATCTAAGCTTCATAAACTCATTCGCATTAATGTTCTTGGTGAACTTCCGTCCGAACATATGTTTTGTAGTTAGCATGATGAGCTCATATATGGTTGAGCCTCACTAGATTGGTGCCAAGAATCTTCTGAGATATCTTCGGGGCACAATCTCTCATGAATTGAGATACACTGCCGGAAATGTGAAGTTGTATGATTATTTGAATGTTGACTAGGCAGGCAATGTGGAGGATCGCAAGAGCACTTTTGAGTGCTAGTTCTCTTTGGATTCTGCTTCGATATCATGGATGAGCAGGAAGTAGAAGTCGGTTGCTATAAGCATCGTCGAGACCGAATACATAGCTACGAGTATGATCTCGTATGAAGTTGCCTCGTTGTGGAAGCTCTTCAATGAGTTGTTTGTACACATGATGGATACCACCGTGATCTTCTGTGTCAACCAAGGGGGGATTAGATTGTTGAGAAATCTTGTATTCTATGATTGCTCCAACAGATAGAAATCAGATACTACCTTATCAAGGATATAGTACGTCGATGAGCAAAGAGGCTCCATCGCATTAAGACCGATGTACAGGTCGCAGACGTTCTGTCAAAGCCCCAGGGAAAGGTCAAATTTGTGACTCTCCCGAACGACTTGGAGTCATTGAGAGACCCTCTTATGAGGGTCCTGCAAGCTTCATGCATTGAGCTCTGGGATCTCTAGGGGGCTTGGGGTACTACTGGAGCAACACACGACCATAGGGCGACTCACCCTCCCCTAATGGTGTGTTGTGTACAAGGTGAATAGCTCAGCCTTCCCCCGTGATACCCTGAGGCGACTTAAGGACAGGATGATTGGTTCTCCTGTCTAGGCATGCTACCCATGCAGTCTGGGACTCATGGGAAGTACCTCTCATCTGATCAATGAGCAGGGAAATGGGGTTAGGGACCATAGTAGTAATATCGATGGACGCATCGTTGTATCTACCGTACTCCCTATGTTAGGATGACCTGCATTGATCTGGGATCAATGTAACTAATCTGGGATCAGTGTGAGTGGTTTGAGACACTCTCTTGTGATATTGATCTGGGATCAATAAAACTGACTTCCGGTCAGTAGAGAATGGTATGAGACATTCTCGACCAATTCTTCTTCTTCAAGTTTCAACAAAGCAAAGCATTGCAGGGCATTGATGGTAGAGATAGTACAATCTCGTAGATGGATCAACAGATGGAGTTCTCCCTAGTTGAGAGGGAGTGTTAAAATTAGCAACTAGGGCCAACCTCCATGTGGGTCATCTTATTAATGGCAGCTGATATTTTTCTTGGATCCCTCTCATCGAGAGGTGTAGGGTTGATCTAAAGATCATCTGATTCCGATAAATATTCATGGAGATATGAATTTATTTGTGCTATGGGACAATTAGTCATGGTCGGACAGCAACCAAATAAACCCCACATGTGCTCAACGTTTTAGTATAAATAGAGGTGCCTTGAAAGTCATTTGGACACACTCACAACTCTCTCGTGATCTCTTCCTCTCCATTCGTTTGGGTTTTAATGGAAGGAAGAATCCCTAAGAGAATACGCTGGAGGTTTGCCCTAGCCCTAAACAAAGAGATTTATAAGTTGCTCTCATCTACATTCATGGAGAAGAATCTTCGTTGCCCAAAAAGGAGGCTCTTATATCACAGCAAGGATAGGGTTCAACACTAGTATAGAGAAGCCCTAACGTTGTCCTAAAAGAAACCCTCAAACACAGCAAGAAGAGAACCTTAATCTGATCTTAATACATTGTCATAATTTGAAGAACAGTGTGGGAAACGCAGGGCTAAGAGATGTGCTAATTATGTTCTCTACAAGATCAAGGCACAGTCATAAAGAACCTAATGTCGTCCCTAACACAGTCATGAAGGCAGGATGCCCTAGCCACAGGCCTAAAGGGAAAGGAGATGCCTTAGACATAGTTGTTGTCTTGGGTAAGAAGAAGTTACGCTGCCTAAAGAAGATGCCCACCTAAAACGCAGACTTAGAAGACAGACCTAAATGCTATCATGGATCTAGCTGCCCTCTACGTTGTCTTGGTTCTAGGTAATAGTCATGTACGTTGCTATATTGAAGCTGCCCTAAACGCAGTCAAGTTGAAGTTATGGTGAAGAACTTAACATTGTTCTAGACCGCAATCTTAAGAGGGGTCTCATGTAGCTTAATTATTGAGGGTGCAAGAGAAGATTTAAAGATAGCTAGGTTGTCTTGCCGCTAGGCTAGGCCGCAGGCCATAGCCAACAGCATGGAGGATTAAAGTTTGACTTTGGTGCAACATAGTGATATTTAGGTACAGCACAATGGAATAAGGAGTGTGGGCAGCATGGGATAGTAAGGTATTGAAGACAACATGAATGAATGCAAAGGGGTGCAGCTTGTCGTGATGGACGCAGCAACATGGTATACTACAGTTGTATGATAGTGCACAGTAACAGGGGTGCAGCACAGTGATACATAGTGCAGCATGATGTGATGCAAGCAGCAACAGGATGTTGAGGTATTGCAACATGCATTTGGGTGCAACATAGTGCAATGAAGAGCTCAGCATAGTGCAAGAAGAGGAGATGCAGAAGAGTGATGGGTACAGTCATGATTAGTAAAGCATGATGAGATGCAGCGTTGTGATGATGGGTGCAACACAGTGAGGTGCAGCATGATGACGAGATGCAGCACAATGAGAGGTGAAGGAGTCATCTTGGAGAATCAGTTGAAGCAGCATGTCTTCAACTGATCTCATATATCATCTTCCTAGAGATGATCTCTGCTCTTATCTAGATAAGTCAAAGTGTTGACTTATGTTGTGAATGTACTATCTCTCTCTCCCTCTGTTGAACTATTGAAGAACATAAAAGAAGAATTGATCAAGGGTTTCCCCACATTGGGGTTTGTCCCTGGCTAGCGCCACATCTTGTGTCCTCTTGTCTTGGCTTGTCTTCTGCGATTTATGTTTATGTTCTATCTGCAGTTTACTTTAATACTAATTTGATTGCTAATCTGGAAAAGATATTGAGCTAACTATGAAAATTGAAATAAATTGCTCTAAGCATGGAACATACCTAAACTTAACATTTATTCAATCAATTTTCAGTTTAGTAGTGAGTGATTCACTGTTCTCATGCAGCAGACTTTCATTTTTGTTGGTAATAAAAAGAAGGTAAGAGGTTCACCGTTTTCCCGTAGCGGATTTTCATTTTCAATAGTAATTTAAAGCAATAGCAGGTTTTGACAGTAAATTCATTGGGTTTCGTTATATATTTTCTACAATATGTGTTTACCGATTCTAGCATTAATTACAGAGTGCAGTTTTGAGTAGGGTTTCAGATTTAGAGTGCAAAATCTGTTTACCATGGTTTCAGAAAATTTAACAGTAGTCAAAACTGCCAAAAGCTAAGGCATAATTACTAGGTTAAATTGACTTATTGCAACAAGGATACTTCATAAAATGGAGAAACTGCAATGAAGTATTGGATGTTCTGTCATTGTCATGCGAAAATACTTAGGCCAGCTATTGGACATGATTAACCTCATTTTCTCAATGTTGATAAACCACCATAGATCCATCTTAGCTCCATATCTACAAACATCAACAGATATCAAATCCCTCCTAGACAAACCTTTTTAATAGTGAAAAAACTTGAGTAAGCTTGACACATTGAGGAATTGATCCTTAACCACACCTGATAAATAGAGTTGAGATAAATTTACCCTTGATTTATATATGTGTGTGAGAGATCATTATTTATTATTATTATTCTATCTTAAACTGATGTGATTTTTATTCCACCAAATTATCGTTACAGAGTAGACAGAGATTACAATCTCTTCCATTTTGGGTTGTATAAAGTCTCTGAACAACCAGTTTGTTTCATGGATGATTTTAAATTTGTTTTGCTTTATTTGGGGCATGGTGATGTGATGTGGGAGTGGAAAAATGCATCCATGGGAACATCACGGTCCCTTGGCATAGGGACACCCTATCTCCAAAATTATAAAAATAAATAAGTATAATACATAAACATGTTACATTGTAGAAATAAAGAAAGAAATTATTTTAACATCCACGAGGCTAAAGATAGCCTATGGGATAGATTGCTTCTCCATCTGGCTCTTGTATTCGGCCTTTACCTGTGAAGTCTCACGATAAACGCTCTCAACTTCTCGACAAACCCCTCGCTGAATAGATTATCCCAAGAGTCGCTACTAGAATATCTGCATAACTTTCCCTACTGTCTTTACGGCCGCCTCACATTCTGAAATTAAAAAATTTCCTGTTTCCACTTTTCCGAAAGAGAAAAAAAATACACTTTTTCCTCCCACACTTCTTTTAGCATTTTCCAACGCCTTGTTTCACAATGGAGTTGATGAGAATAAGTACGTAGTTGAACAATAAGAATTTTGGCTCTCCAAGAAATAATGTACGCCTTTTGTTGATGATTATGAGTGGGATTAAACTCTTCAATATAGTACTTTTTCTTTCTCCCTAGCTCCTTCTCCCAAGTACATTTGTGGAACTTATCCACAACAAAAGCTTTTATCTCTTTATTGTTTGTGGGGCACATGCTCAAGCAAATACCCCATTTACTAACCCATTTGTTATTTTGCCGCATCCAAGTCTTCTTTCTTTTTCACAATGTCATTAAACACGACCTTAGGTCATCTTCCCTCTTCCATTTGATCAATTTATTTAAATAACTTATGACTCGCACCATAGCAATTGCTTCAATAGGAGCAGATTCTATTTCACTTAACAAGATAGCATAAGGCACTGCACTTTTAATTTTGAATTTGTTTATAATCGAACGCTTTTGAATTTTCTCAATTTGTTTCCACTACATGTCGGATGTACTGTTGGCCCACAGTTACAACCATAGAGAATCAACGAAATCACTAAAAGCCCAAAAAGAGTTAGAGTGGTTTTCCAGTCCCACAGCTCTGCCTCTCTACACCTATTTTGAAAAGAAGCATAAAATGTTTTCCAACCCCCCAAAGTTCTTTCCTTTGTACAGTCATCCCAACTTAGATTTTTGTTGAACTCAATTCCGAGGTATTTGTAATATGCAACTTCTTCCAAAATGTTGCCTTCAAAGTATAACTTATGCTGATTTTCTTTTGTCAGAGAAAATCACTAATTTCTTTTTGGTAATATTGACTTGCATCCCCACCCTTCTACAAAAAATGCTCAAGAGAAAGTAAGTGCTCTTGCAAACCAAGAACAGATTTAGCAATCAGAATTTAGTCATCTACGTACAAAAGAAGCTTTATAACAAACTTTCCCAAATGGATACCGTCACCCAAATTTAGCCACTCTTCAAGCTTGTCGATATATAAATCAAAAAGGGTAGAGACAATGGACAACCTTGCTTGACCCCGATATCGCTTCTAAAGCTTTCAGAAATGCCTGCAGAAGTTCTAATTTTAACTTTCACCTCTTCATATAGCCTACGCACAGCGACTCGCAAATGCATGGGAACCCTAAGTTCCTCCATTTTGTGCCAAAGCTTATCCCTAGGAACCATGTCAAAGACTTTTTTGAAATCAACAAAGCAACAAAAGGCTTCTTCCTTCTTCTCCCAGACTTTTTCAATGATGTGCCTTAAATTTATACCATGATCAATTGTGGAATGTTTAGGTCTAAAACCTGCTTGCCCTTTAGCACGTTTATCTCTTTCTTCTGCACATTTGTTGATTTTATTTTCTAACATGCTTCCAAATAACTTTGCAAACAAGGGGTTTATCATAATGGTCCTATAATTGGAGGGATTGTTGACGTCACCACTCTTGAAAAGAGGTATTGCCAAACTAGTTGTCCAATTTGTGGGGAACCCTTGTTGTATGATGTTATTGAAAATTTTTGTAATGTGAGGTGCAAGAACTTTTAAGCCCCACTTTAGATACTCTGCTTGGAGTTGAGCTAAGTCTTTTGATTTTCCAACACCCAACTTCTTGATACCCATCTCTACCTCTTGCACCGTGAAGAGTTTTGTATCAGCGTTGACCAAGGAAGGAGGGTCAACCTTGGATCCTGGTCATAAAGTTAAGATTGCATAGTCAAACCATTTAGAAGTTGGAATACTGTTTTTAGTTTGCATCTCTCTGTTGGTGCTCCTTCCAAAATAATTGGGGTTATTTTTCCCAAGGAAAATTAATTCTTCTCAACTTAAAACCATGAAATTAGCCTTTTTCTTTATTAATATATGCTTGTAAGCTTTGAGCTTTATGTTATCCTTGTTTGACTCTTTCCACATTCTCCTTGCCTTTTTGCATTCCTCGTCAAACTAAGCATTAACTAAAAAGCAATTTGTTTTAGACTTCTTAACTTTTTTCTCTTTTGCACTCTACAAGTGCGCTTTATATTAAATGTGTTAATTCGTGACTATGAAGGTCATGAAATGGGATTGTCTCCTTCTCAAAGAACATCTCTAGAGTTATTTGAAGGTATTACAATTTTCTAGAGTCAAAAGAATTATGCCCTTTAGGAGATTTTGTTGAACACACTAATATTTTGACCCTAATTGCTTATCTCTAGTCCAAGAGAAACTTGAATAAATTGACTTGTGATCTGATTTTAAGTCCCAAAGCTCATCTCCAATCAAAACTTCCTCCATTTTCTCACACAAACCATGCAAGCAAATTACATAATCTACTACACTTGCTCCATTGTAAGTATTGCAAGTGAAATTACCAAACTTTTCTCATCTAGTCAAACCATTACAAATGACTAAATCGAAAGATCTTAGATCCATCTTAACTCTGGATCTACAAAGCGCCAAGAGGGATCAAATCTCTTCACTCTAAAAGAGGTTTGCATCCTAAGAGATTTGATCCCCCTCTCAACGCTTGGTAGATCCAGAGTTAAGATGGATTAGGCTAGTTTAATTCCCCCCTTTATATTCCACATTAATACCATGGGTCAATCCCATGTGTTCTCATACCATGGGTCTATCATGGAAGAATAACATGAAGTTATTTTTACTTTAACATTACTTTTTTATTACTTTTATTTTATTTGACCTTGAGCAAAAATGTTTTTAGGTTATTAATTTTATTTTTATTTTTATGTAGTTTGACCCAGTAAAATGTTTACAGGATGGGACATTACAACATCTCTTCCATACTCGGTTGAAGAGCGCATCTGTGCAATAATGAAAAGTTTGATAACGTAAGGCATCTTAGATTAGTGTTTCAGGTTTTATTGTTTTTTTTATTTTTCAACTCAATTTTTGGTTGTGGGGTAAACTGGCTTCCCCCACATGTGCGAAACATTTCTAACTTGCGCAAGACACTCACAGCATCTCCCCAAGTTTTACTCTTGGGCAAACATGCTAATTGTTTCTCATTGGCATTCACCATCCATGAGTCTTGAGGCATGGAGAGCATGCCCCTGTGTAACACTGGAAAACACTGACTCTAGACAATAACCTAGTTCTATCGTCTATCTAACAACCACTTTTAGTTTTTATCAAAATTCACAATAGCTCAAAACACTTGCCGTGTCTAAACGTCTATGTTTAGATATGGCACATTTGAAGAAAACAAGATAACAAATTGCACATTCCTGTCAACATCAAAATCTTCGCTGGGTGCAACAAAGAGCAGAATAAAAAAACATTGGAAGTGATTAAAATGTAAAATAAAAATAGGGAAGACTATGGACAAAACCATCGTTTACAATATGAAATTAATCCAATTGACATGACTGGCCCGCTCATTAAGCATATGCTAAGAAGAAAAGAGATATCGTATGTCTGCCTAGAAAAGACATACAAAACAAAGACAGACTCCAAAAGTTTCACAATACACGCTTTTGGTGGTGACAATAGAGGGGTCATTAAGACATTTACAAGGATTGTAAATTAAAGACTACATCATCCAACCAAGCAAATATGTCAATCAATGTTACCAAAGACACAGATTGGACATATTGACTGCCAGTTGCCAAAGTATTGGGTATAACATCATTTTATCCAGTATATCAAATAGTACTGGATCGAGTAGTCCACTCAGTCGGTGGACAAGAAAAATCAAGACATTTGTCATTTGAATGTTAATGCTGTTGTCGGATGTCCCATCTTTCAACATAGAAATTTGTTTTAAAAAAATTAACAGATAATTAAACAGCAACAAGTATTAATAAAAAATCAAAACAATAAAAATAAACAACTTCTAAGAGGCACATCTTCATTTGCACATTGATAAGAGTAAATAATAAATGGCATACCCAAAAAAGGCATCACCCTCGACCAAAATAAAGCAAATATAACATGAAACACGTAGGAAGAACCAACAAAATTTTCCATGCAAAATAGTAGTTCATAAGTGCTATAAATACATAACGTAAGTGCAACGGTCAGTAGTGTTGGAATGTGATCCTCGAGCAAGCAAATTGATATAGAACATTTTGCATTTATCAATATTTACCTTGGCACTTGCATGATATTTATTTATCATAATATAAGCATAACAAATCAGTTAAAGACCTAACAAAAATAATGAACTAAATGCACAACAATGGCCTCTGCACTTCCTTTGGTTCTGTAATACAGGGATATAACACGGTCACATTTTGCTCCGAAACACAGATATAACAAATGCCCAAAATTTAGTATGCTTATGGTACATACAAAATCAAATTAAAAAATGAAGTTTAACCTCACTAGTTGAGAATATCACATCTACCTAAAATTTAGGATGGCTACATGCTCAAGGCAATGATAAAATTATGAACTATTTAAACTATAAACCAGATACTGAACAAAACAAAGCATGAATCAAAAAAAACAAAATTGTTCACAGCATCTCTCTTACTTCTATTTAAATGTAGTTGGGCATGAAACAATTTCTTGAAAATATCCAGCCAGAATTTTATAGTTGTGAAGGCCTGGAAAGTTCAACAAAAAACACAAGAACTTGCTCGAAATGATCCTTGGTTTATAAATCATTTCTATAGGCCAGATCAAATAAATCTTACCAGAGTGAACTTGAGCAAATGCCTTTCAGCATTATCAAAATAGGGCTTTGTCAATTTTCCTTCTTACCATCTACCTGTTGCTGGCAACAGAAAACAACTCAAAGCACCTAACTGCTAGAGGATGGGCCCCTGGACTGCTCTGGCATTTGTTGTTGTGGCCACATCTGCTGCGGCATATAAGCAACAGGAGGGCGGGGTTGTTGAGCATACATTGCAGGATCCACTGGCTTGCCAACAATCATTCCAGGAGGTGCAACCTGTGCTGCTGGATGCTGCTGAGGGACATAATAATATGGTATAGCTTCGGCTGGGGTTCCAACAGGTACAGGTCCTCTGGGAATGCCAAGACCCTCCTCCTTCAACTCATCTCTTGGTACAATATCCACGAGGAAATCAAAGATATCTGTTCTAGTTATGGCAGCTGCAATGTCATTCTTCTGTAAAGTGCGTCGCTTATTTTCTTCTGTATGAATCCATGAGCGCAGGGTAAGCTCCAAAATGAACATTTCACAAGCTTTTGCAAAAATCACAGGCGCCTCAGCTGAAATCATCCTCACATCTTCATCTGCCTTCATAATTTTCTTGATTCTAGCCAACGGCAAACTATGGTTCTTGAAGTCTGATGTCTGTTCTATATCATGCATCTGATTGGCCCAAAAAATCTGTAGCTGTTGCTGTTGCTGCTGCTGTTGTTGCTGATGAAGATGTTGGTAAGCCAGCTGATGTTGTGCAGCTAGCTGAGCAGCAGTTGCAGGATATGCAGATGCAGGCTGGCCAGGAGACTGAACAGTTCCAACAACAGAGGCTGGAGCAACCGGTGCAACCAACTGAGCTGTTTGATAAGAAGCTGTACCATAGGGCATCTGAGGTGGACCACTGACAACCCCCATAACTGGCTGCTGCTGGCCTGGGGCTTGCTGCTCCATTTTCTCACGTGAGATCTCCACAAAGCCCTTCTTCACTACCTCTTTCTCCTCTCAATTCCGACTCCTGTTTCTTTTAAATCCAAAAAAAAACCCACAACGAACATTAACAATCCAGGAGAAACATGCATTACATGTACAGCATAAACTGGTCCATTCTAAGACCGCTATATTTCAAGTTTCAACATCGAGAGACCACATTATTGTAAATTGAAATTCCTAGACAAGGCAATGCCTACCACATGGAAAGGCTTTCTTAACACTATTCATATTATAAACTGTCCCTTGCAAAGTTTGCCATTCTGATCTCAAAATATTTGACTTACTGCAATTTCCTATGGCAGCCAATGCTGTGTACCTAAAAAACACTTCAAATTCTAGGATCGACAGCCCTGAATTTCCTGTAAGATGCTTAACACTTAAACAGATCACTGAACTTCTTTAACCATTAGAACCAAGCACTTCAAATTTATCGAAAGGTCAACACATCTTTCTTAATTATTGAAAGACTAATGAAACATGGCATATCAACCGCTCATTTTTAACATTCACGCAAACAATGCAACTTATAATCCAAAACTTACCTAATGGAGTCGGTAGGGAAATATCCCACAATAGACACACCCAGAGTAGCAGCAGCTCCAACTGGTCTGACTCCCACTTAAATCCACTTTTTTCTACAAAAATCCAAAACCAACATTAAGAAATAAAAACACGAAAATCCATCCGCCCAAGCAACCATATTCTTTCAATGCTACAAAACACAAAACCCTGACTCCTCTAATTCCTTCAAATACAGAAGAATATGATAAATTGTGTTCCGTAAATCACTCTTGGTTCAGTTTTCCTCACTCCGGGCATAAGAAAACAACGACCTTGCATTAATTTCTAGCGGAACTCGTGAATTTAAAATCAAATACACTGTTACGGTTCTATCTTTAGTACGCAGTTCTCAAAATTCGATTTCCTGATGATTACTAGCTGAGACCACGAACGGACGGACAACGAACGTACCTTTCGCAGAAAACCCTGATGCCTCCGATCCTACACTTTCCGCAAATGGGCAAAACTTTCGTTTCCACAAATCCTGTATCCAAAGATTACCATTTTCTTTAATATTTGAGGCACCCAAAACCCGAAAGATTTTCCCTCAAAAACGACAGGAACAAAAAAATAAAACCCTATCAAAATGACTCCGTTTTCGCTCCGAAACTTAGTAAACTCCGAGCATTGTAGACAAACAGAACCAGCATAATATTTGTCATGGATACAGCAGATCAAAAAACCATTACTTCGCAAACTCAAAACCCATTAGGGTTTCAAAATGCTGCAAAAAAATTGGAAAGAATATTACCTTACCACTATTAACAATTTTCAAATCTTCGGGATATATGAGATGGCTGAGAGCGCGGCCTTAATGTCCCTTTTTCCCGTGAAGCTGTTGAAACAGACGAAACTCCCCCACCTTCTCTCGCACACAAAGCAAAGAACGAAGAAGAAATAGAATAGCTACCCCTGTCAACGAATGATATGATAAAGGCCAAGCACAAATGAAAATAGGGTCTTGCTTCGCCCTCACAATATTGACTCATCTCCTAGGCAGCCGCGTGTCTATCAAAAAGACCACTGCGCAGCTCACGGAATATGGAACACGTGTCCACATAAGAATGGCTGAAATTGGGGCGCGAAAATATGCCCACCTATCTATAGATCGCTTTCTAACAAAAAGTACAATTGACTTGGCATTTAAAGCACTAGTTGATGTTAACCATACATAGACATTTATGGTATATATTTAAATTCACGGAAATAGCAGAAATCTCTCATATACTTTAAAAAAACAAATCGTAAAAGTAAATTTATGTTAATTTATTTATCTCAGAGTTTTTTGTTTTGTAAATTATGTATTTATTTTCTTTTACCATTTTTTATACCAATCACATCAATTTTTTGAAAAGACAATCATAGATCTTTCAAAGTGAATTATTTATTAATCATCTTAAGTAAAAAAGGGACTTGGTAAAACTCTATAACCTATCAAATTTGTCCATAATCTTATTATATTTGTTCATGATTATAAAGTTAGAATAATTGTTTGGACATACATCAAAGCCACTAAACCCCACAAACATGGCACATAATCATAGAAGCCATAATGATTTGACATTAATGCACACAAAGCAAAAACAATGCATAACAATGATTATAAATTCAATCATTGCTTGGATAAGGCTAGCATTCAGCAGCGAGGGTTAGTCATGGGATGGTCCCAAACCAACCTTAGTAAGATTAGGATCCAATATTGCAAGTTGCCACTATAATTAACTTGTTAACCTTGATTTTTTTGGTTTTATATTAAAAGAATAGTTAGGGTTAGTGTTAAGAATTTGTCATTTAGAGTTCTAATGGAATTTTTTCAATGTTTTTAGTGTTTTTTTGGTAATATTTATTTTCTAATTTTATTATTTTATGTTAGATTACTAATTTATCTATTAAGTGATTGATTTAAATAATTGATTTTTATAGGTATTATTATATTAAGAGATATTTTGCAATTTAATATGACAGTAATGTTGTAAAATGTTATGTAATATAATGCAATGTTATGTTGACTCATCAACATAACATTACATTAAAGAAAATTAAAATTAAATATTTAATTTAATCATTTGATGGGTTTGCTAATGTTGGTTTACAAACTCATGGTATTGCATGGTTCATCGTATTTGTCTATGGTATTTGTTATGATGAAGCATATTTAAAGGCTTGAGGAAATTCATTGTGGAATGCAAGAGTACTAGCTTAGATCCATATCAACTTTGAACTTAATCCCTCTGGCCGCTTGGTAGATATGGATTTAAAATGGTAGGTATGCATATGCTAGCTACATACCCACACATTGCATGACACATTAGTATTCTATGGTTAGTCTTGAGATCGATTAATAGTTGAGCTTGAATTAGTCTTAAACTTGATTGATAGTTAAGTTTGATTAGTGGTTAAGTAAATGATTAACCATTAATCCTTATTAATAAATAATTCATGATTTATAACTATTATGATTAATTTAATACTAGGTTATTTACGATTGTCACAAAACCATTTGATTTGATTGACCCTTAAGTAAATATTATTATTTTATTAATATTGTTATGGAACTTATTTTATTGTTTTATCATTCTTTATGACTTGACAAGTTTGACTTCTTCAAATTAATTTATGGATAGGGGAATAGGTTGGGGGATGATAGGGGCCATCAACAGAATGAGAGGGTCGGTAACATTAACGAGGGGGTTGGTAACATTCATGAGGGGAGAGATAAGTAGGAGGGTTTTCTTTTGTTGAAGGGATTCTTTTGAGGGGGAGGGGGGGGATTTTTGTCTTTGGGGAACTTGTGGGTTGGAGAGGTTTTGGGTTATCACAAATAATGGTGGATTTTGGTGTTGGACACTAGACGGGTGTTGACATGGGAAACTCAGACACACTATGGTTGTGGTTTTGACTTGGTCTTAGAGGGCCAGGGAACTTGTGGAGGTTTCCTAGGTTGCGAAGTCGAATAGACTTTCCTAGTTGGCAGGGTGGCATATTCAGTCGGATGGTCCCTAAAGGAGCACTGCAACCGAGGCACCATAACTAGGTAGTTTTCTTGTTGTTTGGCTAAGTTATATAAATTACACATAAGTAGGTTTTTATAAGATTTTAATGTGATGTGTCAAATATATTGCTTTGTTAAATAAACTCTTTTTTTATATGTTGTGAAATTGTAGAAATTTTGTCATAGTTTAAGGACAGAGGGATGGGTCCTTACATCTCCCAAACAACTCATTTTATTTTACGTCTTAATATATGTTCGTAGTATTAAGATTGCCTAGAGCAACGAGATTTAACTAAAGCCCCCATCCTCATAGTGTAAGGAGCATATGCCCAATGCTCTAATGCAAATGTGTCACATTGAACCCCACTTTTTGGACTTAGTCCAAAAATTTACATGTAAAAGTTTGTGCAAAATAGTGAATTATTAATTCATGAAAAGCTCCTATCAAGTTGAGCATAATTAATATACATTCATTTTGGTTTTTCTATAAAAGAAATAATGATTCAATTATAGTAAGTTGCTAATGTGCAAATGTATTGCTTAAAAGGGCAACTTTCCAAGTAATGGAGATAGAAAGAAATTGGTTATGAAATTGAGTAACCTAATTCCAAAGTGATTCAACATATGCATAAATTTAAAATAGAAGCTTAAGATTTAAGGCAACCATAGAAAGGACATTGGGTTATAGGATGCCAAAGTGCACCAATATGTTGCCAATAGCCAGGTCCCTAAGAATAAAGGACTAAGTGAACAAACACTTCTTAGTCTTAATTGAAGGCTCGCAAACACTTGTTGGCACATAGGGGTGACCTTGGGTTCAGAGCTAAGCCAACAAAACTCCCTCATACATTGGCATTTTTCAAAATTTCCAAACAGGTGAGGTCTCACCCAAGATATGCTGATGGGTTTGCAAGAACATTTAAAGGTTTTGCAGGGGAAAGGGCGCGTAGAGATGACTTTAGTTCCAAACAATACGCCTAAACTATGGTATTTGTCATACATTGTAGATATAACCATTTAAAAGGAATTACATTCAAGAACCTTCATATCGCGTGTTATAGCATCCTTAATGAACTACAACGCACATTGGTTAAGTGTAAAAACATTGCATAATCAACAAAGTAACCATTCAACATGAGTTCAATATACAAGCACAAAAATAACTCTGACACTCAACCAGGGAACATAGCTTCACATACATTGATACCATTATTGGCATTACGCCTCAACTATAAATATCAACACAAGACATTCACCAAAAGCTCAACAATGACTTCATATTTCATTCATTTATCCAACACTTTATATAAGATGCATATAGAGTAGAACCATGACAAACTAGCATAGAATCCCTAAATACTTCATATTATCAGCAAAGATCAGTGATACATATTACAAGGGGTATCATATGCCTAAATGGTTAAAATCAGGTCATCATGATAGAACATTACAGTTCGTTTCAGAATATCCATTCAAACCCTAATACAATTAGCAAAATGAGAATCTAAAGAGAACTAAGAAGTGTTCATAAAAGCATCAAGCAAGAAAAACATCCAAAAGTAAAATAGTTGTAGCAGTAGCTCCTTATATAACTCGATCTCCATCATTACACTCCTACAAATCTTCGGCCAACTCACCTAGCCATCTCACCCTCATGAGTTGTCCACTCTCACGTTGAATCTTATCCAACTACTTGATCATAACATGTTGAATCATAACCAACTGCTTCATTGTAACGTGTTGAATTGCAACTCGTGTTGAATTGCAACCAACTACTTAACCATAATTAACTAACCCATATTGTTGGAGAGTGCAATGTTGACAACCACATATTTATGTTATGTCATAGTCTTCGCTACTCCCGGTGCACATCTACATGTTGTGTCGACCATTTGTGTAGTATGCATATCTACTTCTATGTTCCACATGAGATTCCCTTTTTCCTCCTTTCTACGTGGTAACTTACCCAAATTTTCAACAACAACAAAAACACCTTTTACATCTTGACCCCAACAAACCCCCAACACTATTCATGGCTCAACCCCAAGTCACTCTAGTTTGTTTGTGCACCAAGCGAAGGGAGTGCTCTACGGTTTTCTTCAAACTCAAATGTTTGTTTGAGTGTCAACATTGTAGTCTTTCTTTCCTCTACCCAACTAATACTATTTTATGCTACCTCATAGGCATAAGAAGAGCCAGGATCAAAGGTTGGTTGTCTACAACAGCTTGATGTGTTATGGTTTGTGCTGCAACAATGTCGTCAATGATTTGCATTCCTTTGTCCTGCAGTTGCACAATTTTTAATTTTACCATTGATCTCCTCAAGTTTTGCACTATATTATAGCATATTCCAAACATCTAGGTTGAAATAAATAACTTAGTGCATTCATGCTCAAGATAATGTGCATTCTCAAAGTAATTAGAGGCTACTTGTACCTTTTCTCATCTCTGGACTTCCTTCGACAGGGTAGCAGGTTTTATCTATAGCTACAATTCCTCGATTTTTGTCTTCAAGCCTTCTATTGTTTCTTCAATCTTCAATAACTTCTCCTCTGTAAGAGTGTCAACCTCCATGGGAACACTCTGAAGTTTGTTGTACACCTCTTTAACTACCTGTCTCAGTGTCTCTTCTCTTCCTTTAGCTTATTGTCATGCTTCCACTAGTTGTGTGTGTTTAGCTTCAAAGCCCCATACTCGTTGGTGATGTGAATCAGTTCTATGAATGTCACATGTGTGTAGAATTGCACCTCTTGTGTTATACTTTATTGCAATTGATGTAAAATATTCAAAGGCATTTGTGACAAAATAAGGTATACATGTGGTAAAGCTTGGGCTCAATGTTGAATGTCAGTGTATGGAAAGTGTTGGAAATACTAGGGGGGTGTGAATCAATATTCTTACCAATTTTTACTCAGTTTATACTTTTATTTTCAACGTTATCTTAACCAACATTTAACAACACATTATGTAGTAGATCTAGGTATGTGAAGTAAACCACGAGCAACATTTAAACATAAGGACATGTAAATCAAAAGAATACATCAACACATAAGGACATCAGATTTTAGGTGGAAAACCCAACTAGGAAAAACCATCGTTGTTGTTGTTTATGTCTTCTTCTTATTATAGAGAAAATATCTTATTACATCTTGCACTGGCGCAGACTCTTACCAGTGTGAAGGCTCCTACCTATTAGAGGCTATCACCTCCTCTTGCTTCTCTAGCTATCACTAGAAGGAAGCCACCACTCCCTAATCAAATTTTCTAGCCACCACCAGAAGGAAGCTACCACTCCCTAATCAAATTTACCGGCCACCACCAGCAGTAAGATACCACTCCCTCACTGAAGGCTTCAACCCTCAAACTTCTTTGTGGAGCATGTTTCAAAATCTTTCACACTGGATCCACCTGACTCAAACATAAATATTGCAAACCACATGTCATTCAATTTTCAAACTAGACCTAAATACACCATTATTCTCAATATGAATACCAATAACCTCTCTACAACAAATCTACTCAATAGACCATCAAACCCAAGCTCTCTGCAATAAATCTCTAATCAACAAAATATATCAGCAAACTCTTGTTCATCAAATGCCAAATGTAAGCCATGCTCTCTGCTTAAAAACAAATCTCTTACTCATCAAAACATTCCTTGACAATCACTGTATCTCTGCATTGTACAAATAACAACAAACTCAAAGTAGCATCCTCATTAAGACAATATATCTGTAAAACCCTAATCTCAGTATCAATCTTTCTCTATACAAGAAATATTTAGCATGTTAGTGTCATCAAACTCAGCCCAGTAACAAGTAGCATACATCATAGTAATCCAACATGTAACAAGAACAACTACCCCTTAGTATGCAAGTTAGATCATCATGAAACAATCCCTGCACTCTATTATTACATGGTCATACAGATCTATCATTGAACCTATGCTCATTCTCTGCACAAAGAACCATCATTCAACAATCAAATTATTTGACAAATAAAATGTTGATACTGATCTCTGCAAGATGTAGCGAGTACCAAAACACTTTTGTCATTCAACACTAGTGCCTAAAGCGTTGATCTATGACTGTAAATAATGCTAGACTATTGAGGGTCAATCAAGACAAGCAACAACATTAATTTATAAGCAACTTTTTCAAATAAGCCTTTATTGTTGATCTATGCATAAATTAATCTCAAAAAGAAATATTTGTCCTGGAAAGACATTGGTTTTTTGCTCTGTGCATTCACCAATAACACTTAAAAGTAGTGGATCAAGTTATTAAGCATGAAGATCTAAGCCACAAAAATTCTAGCATAGCAATCAAGATCTAGATAACAAAAATAACCCTTAACTTTGTTCATAACTTTCCAGACCCTGAACACATCATTGTCAAAACAATAAGCCTTTATACATTCTTTGTCTTTGCCATACATATTTCTGCATAAAGCACATATCATGCTCAAACCCTTGCCAATGATTCAGATCTATATACAAGACATATCAACAACACTACTCATCATCAACAAATACAACCTCTACATTCATCTTTCTACATAACTTAAACATGACATAAAATAACATACAATGTCATTAAGCAAACAAGGGAAAATCCAACATGTAAGTTAGTTAATAAAAGCTTGTATGTCATTGCAACATACAAGGTTATCAAGATTATTCAAATATCACTATAAACTCCTCATAACATCTCCATTGAAGCCAACTTTACTTAAGATCCCTCATTAAGTAGATAGATATGAGCCTCCTCCTTGTGCCTTGGTGCAATTACCTATTCCAGACCATAACTCATGAAGAATGCGCACACTTTAGTTTATCAAACTCCTTGACCTTTTATAGCTTCTTTTCCTCAAGATTACCATGGAAAAACCTAGGGATTTGTTGATGGTAATATTTGACGGCATCAAAGACATTGCACAACCTTCCACACATGAATACATTGGGCAATTCCATGGTTTTTCCCTGAGGTTTTTTGTTTTTTCTTCCCTTACAGATAGTAATGCACCTTGTGAATTTAGGAAGTGTGTTATAACTTAGTTTTCTACTCCGTGACGTGTGTTATAACTCGGGTTGCTGCTTAGGAACCTGTGTTACCTTGATTTCTGCTTAGAACTTCACAGTTAAGCTTCTCCAAACCCTATCAAATCTTCTACAACTTCTCTAGAATCATCATAAAACCTGTTCACCCTCTTCTGCAAGCATCAATATGTCATCATAAGTCAAAACCTAGCCAAACACATCCATTTTGATGCCAATCACTAATAATGTCATCACAATATCCAAGTTGACATAATGTGACAAGATCATTATCCAAGTTGACATCAAGAACAATAAACTAGTCATCTTGCCAACAAAAAGTTCATTGTAATGGGTGGAATAAATAAGGTGTGCAGTTTTATTGAGTTTGTAGAAGGTTGTGACTGTTTTGGCTGACTTTCCAGTGTAGGTAGTGCACTACTTGACTCTGTCGCATTAATGTGTTCTATTGCACTTGACGAAATAGTTATCATCCTAAATTATTCAAATAAGAGACAAAGTTGTTCTAATTGTTGTTGCATCTGATTTTGCAAGTCTTTCTATTCCTCTGTTGTTTTTTGAATAATTTCGACGAGAGGGGCAGTTCCTTGCTCGATTGTCTCTCTTATCTGGTTAACAAATTTATGTAAATCCTCCTCTAACAAAGGTGTCTCTGAAATGTTTAGCTTCATGGCCTCTCTTTTCACCTACTAGCATTGTTTCTCCTTCTCTAGAGTCCTACTACAGTGTGTCGGTATGCTCTTATTCATGATCCTATTGTTGTTTCTCAGGACATTTTTGTTCCTTGCCAATGTCAATTTTTTATACCTTTGATTGGTATTCAATAAGCAGTTTGCGCCATTCTTCTTGCCATTTGTTGACAATATGTGACATAGTTTGCTCAACGAACTTGTATGTGTAGTTCAACCATTACTTTGTCAGGTATGCATGGCCTTGCATATACATATGGCGTGATGTGTCGCGGAACGTTGCCACTACCTTGTAAGCCTCCACAACTTGTACTAGAATGCATAGTAACTCCAATATAGACTGGTTGATGTCCTCTTTCCAAATGTAAAACTTAATATTGGTATATGTATGGTGCTTCTTATCTGAAGTATGTTAGAGTGACCCAAATCTTGGTGCAACAAAATCTTGCTTATCTAGTGGTGGAAATTGAGTGTCCTTAGGAAATTACCATGTTGTCAAAGCTATGAGGATCAACAACCATGCATAATGGAACTCTGAATTTATGTCTTAGGCTTTTAGGCAGTCATGCATAAATGAGTTCAAGAGGAAGGTCACCAATTTCATTTTTATGTCGTCAATGCACTTTGATGCTACAACTACTACTCCCATTGAGCATTGATCTTTTCTACATTTTATGAGCACTTTACATGCCATTAGCTACGTGGCGAGCTACACATGTTCATTGTTTATGGAGGAGATTAAGACTCCCCGTTGTTTGCGACTCCTGTCACACTTCTCTACCATATCCTTGGCAAGTGCCTTTTCATTTTTATTATAAAAAAGAGGCTATGGATCCTCTCCAGCCATGGGCAACCATGTAATTCTATATATAAGGTAGGAATCGATTTCGATGGGCTCATCTAACCACAAAAATCTGCCATGTATGCAGCTTAACAATAGTTTGACACAAATATTGACTTTTGGACTACGACTAAAGTGTGGGATATCTAGAAAGTTTAGAATACTTGATTTCTCCAAACCCGCAACCCATTATTGTGGCTCACAAACTTGTAGATGCCTTGGTTGCACTATAACATTTAGGTATTTGTCTTATGAAAATTAAGGGAACTTGGTGCCATTCATGACATCCTGGCCATTATAATTTAATTTGTTCACCATGTCGATCATATCACCTTTCTCGAGGATCCCTGGTTGAATTGGGGTTGTTTGCCATTTGTAATTTGGCTCCTTTGGTAGTTGGGTTATAGATTTTGCATCCAGTGCAGAAGGTCTTGCAGGTGGTGATGGGGATGGTGCAACGTCAATGCCTTTTGTTCTAGGTTTCTTTCGGTGTTGAGGAAGAAGTCATGGTGTTTGTATCTAATAACTAGATATGCTCCTTCAACACCTACTCTCCTGGTCTCTAGTCTCTATTGTTTGCTCTCAAACTTCGGTTCAACAATTGTAGTTACAAACACAAATAATGTTGAATTGGATGAAGCAGTAGCTATTTATGTGCCTTATGTGCTTTTCCAAATGCAATTACTTTGGGGATCTTGTCATAATCTCATAATTAACCTTGGTGATCTCGAATGGGAGGGTTTTCTAACATAATCCACTCTCATTTCCCTAACATTTGCCACACTTCCAATCTTCTTGACATGTTAAGTCAACCCAACTATAGTGATCTTGGAGGACTTCTTTCCCTTTTTTTTAATCATAGAAATAAGATTAGATTTTAGATTTCCATTTTCACAATTAGATTTTTATTTCTTAATGTACGATAAACCCCATTAGTCTCAGTAGACGTTCTTCATCATCATAATTTACAAGGTAGAGTTTGACTGAAAATTATAATATTATAAAATCAAGATTATGCCAGACAATGTAATGTAAGTTTCAAATTTCCCATAAATCATGGCAAAAAAAATATTAAGATAAATATTTTATTTTTACTAATTATT